>JAWPHD010026212.1:0-13832 GCA_037043455.1 Cyrtodaria siliqua | reverse complement strand
TATTCAGTTCTTACACATATATATTCAGTTCTTACACATATATATTCAGTTCTTACACATATATATTCAGTACTTACACATATATATTCCGTTTTTACGCATATATATTCAGTTCTTACACATATATATTCAGTTCTTACACATATATATTCAGTTCTTACACATATATTCAGTTCTTACACATATATATTCAGTTCTTACACATATATATTCAGTTCTTACGCATATATATTCAGTTCTTACACATATATATTTCGTTCTTACACATATATATTCAGTTCTTACACATATATATTCAGTTCTTACACATATATATTCAGTTCTTACGCATATATATTCCGTTCTTACGCATATATATTCAGTTCTTTCACATATATATTCCGTTCTTACACATATATATTCAGTTCTTACACATATACATTCAGTTCTTACACATATATATTCAGTTCTTACACATATATAATCAGTTTTTACACATATATATTCAGTTCTTACAAATATATATTCCGTTCTTACGCATATATATTCAGTTCTTACGAATATATTCAGTTCTTAAGCATATATATTCAGTTCTTACACATATATATTCAGTTCTTACACATATATATTCAGTTCTTACACATACATATTCAGTTATTACCCATATATATTCCATTTTTACGCATATATATTCCGTTCTTACGCATATATTTTCCGTTTTTACGCATATATTCAGTTCTTACGCATATATTCAGTTCTTACACATATATATTCAGTTCTTACACATATATAATCAGTTCTTACACATATATATTAAGTTCTTACACATATATATTCAGTTATTACACATATATATTCAGTTCTTACACATATATATTCAGTTCTTACAAATATATATTCCGTTCTTACGCATATATATTCAGTTCTTACGCATATATTCAGTTCTTACGCATATATATTCAGTTCTTACACATATATATTCAGTTCTAACGCATATATATTCAGTTCTTACACATATATATTCCATTCTTACGCATATATATTCCGTTCTTACACATATATATTCAGTTCTTACACATATATATTCCGTTCTTACGCATATATATTCAGTTCTTACACATATATATTCAGTTCTTACATATATATATTCAGTTCTTACACATATATATTTAGTTCTTACACATATATATTCAGTTCTTACACATATATATTCAGTTCTTACACATATATATTCAGTTCTTACACATATATATTCAGTTCTTACACATATATATTCCGTTCTTACGCATATATATTCAGTTCTTACACATATATATATTCAGTTCTTACACATATATATTCAGTTCTAACACATATATATTCAGTTCTTACACATATATATTCAGTTCTTACACATATATATTCAGTTCATACACATATATATTCCGTTTTTACGCATATATATTCAGTTCTTACACATATATATTCATTTCTTACACATATATATTCAGTTCTTACACATATATATTCAGTTCTTACACATATATATTCAGTTCTTACACATATATATTCAGTACTTACACATATATATTCCGTTTTTACGCATATATATTCAGTTCTTACACATATATATTCAGTTCTTACACATATATATTCAGTTCTTACACATATATTCAGTTCTTACACATATATATTCAGTTCTTACACATATATATTCAGTTCTTACGCATATATATTCAGTTCTTACACATATATATTTCGTTCTTACACATATATATTCAGTTCTTACACATATATATTCAGTTCTTACACATATATATTCAGTTCTTACGCATATATATTCCGTTCTTACGCATATATATTCAGTTCTTTCACATATATATTCCGTTCTTACACATATATATTCAGTTCTTACACATATATATTCAGTTCTTACACATATATATTCAGTTTTTACACATATATATTCAGTTCTGACGCATATATATTCCGTTCTTACGCATATATATTCCGTTCTTAGGCATATATATTCCGTTCTTACGCAGATATATTCAGTTCTTACACATATATATTCAGTTCTTACACATATATTTTCAGTTCTTACTCATATATATTCCGTTCTTACGCATATATATTCATTTCTTACATATATATATTCAGTTTTTACACATATATATTTAGTTCTTACACATATATATTCAGTTCTTACACATATATATTCAGTTCTTACACATATATATTCAGTTCTTACACATATATATTCAGTTCTTACGCATATATATTCAGTTCTTACACATATATATTCAGTTCTTACACATATATATTCAGTTCTTACGCATATATATTCAGTTCTTACACATATATATTCAGTTCTTACACATATATATTCAGTTCTTACTCATATATATTCAGTTCTTACACATATATATTCAGTTCTTACACATATATATTCAGTTCTTACACATATATATTCAGTTCTTACGCATATATATTCAGTTCTTACACATATATATTTCGTTCTTACACATATATATTCAGTTCTTACACATATATATTCAGTTCGTACACATATATTTTCAGTTCTTACACATATATTCCGTTCTTACGCATATATATTCAGTTCTTACACATATATATTCAGTTCTTACACATATATTCAGTTCTTACGCATATATACTCCGTTCTTACACATATATATTCAGTTCTTACACATATATATTCAGTTCTTACACATATATATTCAGTTCTTACACATATATATTCAGTTCTTACACATATATTTTCAGTTCTTACTCATATATATTCCGTTCTTACGCATATATATTCCGTTCTTACGCATATATATTCAGTTCTAACACATATATATTCAGTTCTTACACATATATATTCAGTTCTTACACATATATTTTCAGTTCTTACTCATATATATTCCGTTCTTACGCATATATATTCTGTTCTTACACATATATATTCAGTTCTTACATATATATATTCCTTTCTTACGCATATATATTCCGTTCTTACGCACATATATTCCGTTCTTACGCATATATATTCAGTTCTTACACATATATATTCAGTTCTTACACATATATATTCAGTTCTTACGCATATATATACAGTTCTTACACATATATATTCAGTTCTTACACATATATATTCAGTTCTTACGCATATATATTCAGTTCTTACACATATATACTCCGTTCTTACACATATATATTCAGTTCTTACACATATATATTCAGTTCTTACACATATATATTGAGTTCTTACAAATATATATTCAGTTCTTACACATATATATTCAGTTCTTTCTCATATATATTTAGTTCTTACAAATATATATTCCGTTCTTACGCATATATATTCTGTTCTTACGCATATATTCAGTTCTTACGCATATATATTCAGTTCTTACACATAAATATTCAGTTCTTACGCATATATATTCAGTTCTTACACATATATATTCCATTCTTACGCATATATATTCCGTTCTTACACATATATATTCAGTTCTTACACATATATATTCCGTTCTTACGCATATATATTCAGTTCTTACACATATATATTCAGTTCTTACACATATATATTCAGTTCTTACACATATATTTTCAGTTCTTACACATATATATTCAGTTCTTACACATATATATTCAGTTCTTACACATATATATTCAGTTCTTACACGTATATATTCAGTTCTTACGCATATATATTCAGTTCTTACACATATATATTTCGTTCTTACACATATATATTCAGTTCTTACACATATATATTCAGTTCTTACACATATATATTCAGTTCTTACACATATATACTCAGTTTTTACGCATATATATTCCGTTCTTACGCATATATATTCCGTTCTTACGCACATATATTCAGTTCTTACGCATATATATTCAGTTCTTACACATATATATTCCGTTCTTACACATATATATTAAGTTCTTACACATATATATTCAGTTCTTACACTATATATTCAGTTCTTACACATAAATAATCAGTTCTTACACATATATATTCAGTTCTTACAAATATATATTCCGATCTTACGCATATATATTCAGTTTTTACGAATATATTCAGTTCTTACGCATATATATTCAGTTTTGACACATATATATTCAGTTCTTACACATATATATTCAGTTCTTACACTATATATTCAGTTCTTACACATATATAATCAGTTCTTACACATATATATTCAGTTCTTACAAATATATATTCCGATCTTACGCATATATATTCAGTTTTTACGAATATATTCAGTTCTTACGCATATATATTCAGTTTTTACACATATATATTCAGTTCTTACACATATATATTCAGTTCTTACGCATATATATACAGTTCTTACACATATATATTCAGTTCTTACACATATATATTCAGTTCTTACACATATATATTCAGTTCTTACACATATATATTCAGTTCTCACACATATATATTCAGTTCTTACGCATATATATTCAGTTCTTACACATATATATTCTGTTCTTACACATATATATTCAGTTCTTACACATACATTTTCAGTTCTTACTCATATATATTCCGTTCTTACACATATATATTCAGTACTTACACATATATATTCAGTTCTTACACATATATATTCAGTTCTTACACATATATATTCAGTTCTTACCCATATATATTCCGTTCTTATGCATATATGTTCCGTTCTTACGCATATATATTCCGTTTTTACGCATATATTCAGTTCTTACGCATATATACAGTTCTTACGCATATATACTCCGTTCTTACACATATATATTCAGTTCTTACACATATATATTCAGTTCTTACACATATATATTCAGTTCTTACAAATATATATTCCGTTCTTATGCATATATATTCAGTTCTTACGCATATATTCAGTGCTTACACATATATATTCCGTTTTTACGCATATATATTCAGCTCTTACACATATATATTCAGTTCTTACACATATATATTCAGTTCTTACACATATATATTTCGTTCTTACACATAAATATTCAGTTCTTACACATATATATTCCGTTCTTACGCATATATATTCAGTTCTTACACATATATATTCAGTTCTTACACATATATATTCAGTTCTTACACATATATATTCAGTTCTTACACATATATATTCAGTTCTTACACATATATATTCAGTTTTTACACATATATATTCAGTTCTGACGCATATATATTCCGTTCTTACGCATATATATTCCGTTCTTACGCATATATATTCATTTCTTACATATATATATTCAGTTCTTACACATATATATTTAGTTCTTACACATATATATTCAGTTCTTACACATATATATTCAGTTCTTACACATATATATTCAGTTCTTACACATATATATTCAGTTCTTACGCATATATATTCAGTTCTTACACATATATATTCAGTTCTTACACATATATATTCAGTTCTTACGCATATATATTCAGTTCTTACACATATATATTCAGTTCTTACACATATATATTCAGTTCTTACTCATATATATTCAGTTCTTACACATATATATTCAGTTCTTACACATATATATTCAGTTCTTACACATATATATTTAGTTCTTACGCATATATATTCAGTTCTTACACATATATATTTCGTTCTTACACATATATATTCAGTTCTTACGCATATATATTCAGTTCTTACACATATATATTCAGTTCTTACACATATATAATCAGTTCTTACACATATATATTCAGTTCTTACAAATATATATTCCGTTCTTACGCATATATATTCAGTTCTTACGAATATATTCAGTTCTTACGCATATATATTCAGTTCTTACACATATATATTCAGTTCTTACACATATATATTCAGATCTGACGCATACATATTCCGTTCTTACCCATATATATTCCGTTCTTACGCACATATATTCCGTTCTTACGCATATATATTCAGTTCTTACACATATATATTCCGTTCTTACACATATATATTCAGTTCTTACACATATATATTCAGTTCTTACACATATATATTCAGTTCTTACACATATATATTCAGTTCTTACAAATATATATTCAGTTCTTACACATATATATTCAGTTCTTACACATATATATTCAGTTCTTACGCATATATATTCAGTTCTTACACATATATATTCAGTTCTTACACATATATATTCAGTTCTTACTCATATATATTCAGTTCTTACACATATATATTCAGTTCTTACACATATATATTCAGTTCTTACACATATATATTTAGTTCTTACGCATATATATTCAGTTCTTACACATATATATTTCGTTCTTACACATATATATTCAGTTCTTACGCATATATATTCAGTTCTTACACATATATATTCAGTTCTTACACATATATAATCAGTTCTTACACATATATATTCAGTTCTTACAAATATATATTCCGTTCTTACGCATATATATTCAGTTCTTACGAATATATTCAGTTCTTACGCATATATATTCAGTTCTTACACATATATATTCAGTTCTTACACATATATATTCAGATCTGACGCATACATATTCCGTTCTTACCCATATATATTCCGTTCTTACGCACATATATTCCGTTCTTACGCATATATATTCAGTTCTTACACATATATATTCCGTTCTTACACATATATATTCAGTTCTTACACATATATATTCAGTTCTTACAAATATATATTCAGTTCTTACACATATATAATCAGTTCTTACACATATATATTCAGTTCTTACAAATATATATTCCGTTCTTACGCATATATATTCAGTTCTTACGAATATATTCAGTTCTTACGCATATATATTCAGTTCTTACACATATATATTCAGTTCTTACACATATATATTCAGTTCTTACGCATATATATTCAGTTCTTACACATATATATTCAGTTCTTACACATATATATTCAGTTCTTACACATATATATTCAGTTCTTACGCATATATATTCAGTTCTTACACATATATATTCAGTTCTTACACATATATATTCCGTTCTTACGCATATATATTCAGTTCTTACGAATATATTCAGTTCTTACGCATATATATTCAGTTCTTACACATATATATTCAGTTCTTACACATATATATTCAGTTCTTACGCATATATATTCAGTTCTTACACATATATATTCAGTTCTTACATATATATAATCAGTTCTTACACATATATATTCAGTTCTTACAAACAAATATATTCCGTTCTTACGCATATATATTCAGTTCTTACGAATATATTCAGTTCTTACGCATATATATTCAGTTCTTACACATATATATTCAGTTCTTACACATATATATTCAGTTCTTACGCATATATATTCAGTTCTTACACATATATATTCAGTTCTTACACATATATATTCAGTTCTTACACATACATATTCAGTTATTACCCATATATATTCCATTTTTACGCATATATATTCCGTTCTTACGCATATATTTTCCGTTTTTACGCATATATTCAGTTCTTACGCATATATTCAGTTCTTACACATATATATTCAGTTCTTACACATATATAATCAGTTCTTACACATATATATTCAGTTCTTACACAGATATATTCAGTTATTACACATATATATTCAGTTCTTACACATATATATTCAGTTCTTACAAATATATATTCCGTTATTACGCATATATATTCAGTTCTTACACATATATATTCAGTTCTTACGCATATATATTCCGTTCTTACGCATATATATTCAGTTCTTACACATATATATTCAGTTCTTACCCATATATATTCCATTTTTACGCATATATATTCCGTTCTTACGCATATATATTCCGTTTTTACGCATATATTCAGTTCTTACGCATATATTCAGTTCTTAAACATATATATTCAGTTCTTACACATATATAATCAGTTCTTACACATATATATTCAGTTTTACACATATATATTCAGTTATTACACATATATATTCAGTTCTTACACATATATATTCAGTTCTTACGCATATATTCAGTTCTTACGCATATATATTCAGTTCTTACACATATATATTCAGTTCTTACCCATATATATTCCATTTTTACGCATATATATTCCGTTCTTACGCATATATATTCAGTTCTTACACATATATATTCAGTTCTTACACATATATATTCAGTTCTTACACATATATATTCAGTTCTTACACATATATATTCAGTTCTTACACATATATATTTCGTTCTTACACATATATATTCAGTTCTTACACATATATATTCAGTTCTTACACATATATATTCAGTTCTTACACTTATATATTCAGTTCTTACACATATATGTTCAGTTCTTACAAATATATATTCAGTTCTTACACATATTTATTTCGTTCTTACACATATATATTCAGTTCTTACACATATATATTCAGTTCTTACGCATATATATTCAGTTCTTACGAATATATTCAGTTCTTACGCATATATATTCAGTTCTTACACATATATATTCAGTTCTTACCCATATATATTCAGTTCTTACACATATATATTCAGTTCTTACACATATATATTCAGTTCTTACGCATATATATTCAGTTCTAACACATATATATTCAGTTCTTACACATATATATTAAGTTCTTACACATATATATTCAGTTCTTACACATATATATTCAGTTCTTACACATATATATTCCGTTCTTACGCATATATATTCAGTTCTTACACATATATATTCAGTTCTTACACATATATAGTCAGATCTTACACATATATATTCAGTTCTTACACTTATATATTCAGTTCTTACACATATATATTCAGTTCTTACAAATATATATTCAGTTCTTACACATATATATTTCATTCTTACACATATATATTCAGTTCTTACACATATATATTCAGTTCTTACACAGATATATATTCAGTTCTTACGCATATATATTCCATTCTTACGCATATATATTCCGTTCTTACGCACATATATTCCGTTCTTACGCATATATTTTCAGTTCTTACACATATATATTCCGTTCTTACACATATATATTCAGTTCTTACACATATATATTCAGTTCTTACACATATATATTCAGTTCTTACACATATATAATCAGTTCTTACACATATATATTCAGTTCTTACAAATATATATTCAGTTCTTACGCATATATATTCAGTTCTTACGAATATATTCAGTTCTTACGCAAATATATTCAGTTCTTACACATATATATTCAGTTCTTACACATATATATTCAGTTCTTACGCATATATATTCAGTTCTTACACATATATATTCAGTTCTTACCCATATATATTCCATTTTTACGCATATATATTCCGTTCTTATGCATATATATTCCGTTTTTACGCATATATTCAGTTCTTACGCATATATTCAGTTCTTAAACATATATATTCAGTTCTTACACATATATAATCAGTTCTTACACATATATATTAGTTCTTACACATATATATTCAGTTCTTACACATATATATTCAGTTCTTACACATATATAGTCAGTTCTTACACATATATATTCAGTTCTTACACTTATATATTCAGTTCTTACACATATATATTCAGTTCTTACAAATATATATTCAGTTCTTACACATATATATTTCGTTCTTACACATATATATTCAGTTCTTACACATATATATTCAGTTCTTACGCATATATATTCCGTTCTTACGCATATATATTCCGTTCTTACGCACATATATTCCGTTCTTACGCATATATATTCAGTTCTTACACATATATATTCTGTTCTTACACATATATATTCAGTTCTTACACATATATATTCAGTTCTTACACATATATAATCAGTTCTTACACATATATATTCAGTTCTTACAAATATATATTCCGTTCTTACGCATATATATTCAGTTCTTACGAATATATTCAGTTCTTACGCATATATATTCAGTTCTTACACATATATATTCAGTTCTTACACATATATATTCAGTTCTTACGCATATATATTCAGTTCTTACACATATATATTCAGTTCTTACACATAAATAATCAGTTCTTACACATATATATTCAGTTCTTACAAATATATATTCCGTTCTTACGCATATATATTCAGTTCTTACGAATATATTCAGTTCTTACGCATATATATTCAGTTCTTACACATATATATTCAGTTCTTACACATATATATTCAGATCTGACGCATATATATTCCGTTCTTACCCATATATATTCCGTTCTTACGCACATATATTCCGTTCTTACGCATATATATTCAGTTCTTACACATATATATTCCGTTCTTACACATATATATTCAGTTCTTACACATATATATTCAGTTCTTACAAATATATATTCAGTTCTTACACATATATAATCAGTTCTTACACATATATATTCAGTTCTTACAAATATATATTCCGTTCTTACGCATATATATTCAGTTCTTAGGAATATATTCAGTTCTTACGCATATATATTCAGTTCTTACACATATATATTCAGTTCTTACACATATATATTCAGTTCTTACGCATATATATTCAGTTCTTACACATATATATTCAGTTCTTACACATATATATTCAGTTCTTACACATATATATTCAGTTCTTACACATATATATTCCGTTCTTACGCATATATATTCAGTTCTTACGAATATATTCAGTTCTTACGCATATATATTCAGTTCTTACACATATATATTCAGTTCTTACACATATATATTCAGTTCTTACGCATATATATTCAGTTCTTACACATATATATTCAGTTCTTACATATATATAATCAGTTCTTACACATATATATTCAGTTCTTACACATATATATTCAGTTCTTACACATATATATTCAGTTCTTACGCATATATATTCAGTTCTTACACATATATATTCAGTTCTTACCATATATATTCCATTTTTACGCATATATATTCCGTTCTTATGCATATATATTCCGTTTTTACGCATATATTCAGTTCTTACGCATATATTCAGTTCTTAAACATATATATTCAGTTCTTACACATATATAATCAGTTCTTACACATATATATTAGTTCTTACACATATATATTCAGTTCTTACACATATATATTCAGTTCTTACACATATATAGTCAGTTCTTACACATATATATTCAGTTCTTACACTTATATATTCAGTTCTTACACATATATATTCAGTTCTTACAAATATATATTCAGTTCTTACACATATATATTTCGTTCTTACACATATATATTCAGTTCTTACACATATATATTCAGTTCTTACGCATATATATTCCGTTCTTACGCATATATATTCCGTTCTTACGCACATATATTCCGTTCTTACGCATATATATTCAGTTCTTACACATATATATTCTGTTCTTACACATATATATTCAGTTCTTACACATATATATTCAGTTCTTACACATATATAATCAGTTCTTACACATATATATTCAGTTCTTACAAATATATATTCCGTTCTTACGCATATATATTCAGTTCTTACGAATATATTCAGTTCTTACGCATATATATTCAGTTCTTACACATATATATTCAGTTCTTACACATATATATTCAGTTCTTACGCATATATATTCAGTTCTTACACATATATATTCAGTTCTTACACATATATAATCAGTTCTTACACATATATATTCAGTTCTTACAAATATATATTCCGTTCTTACGCATATATATTCAGTTCTTACGAATATATTCAGTTCTTACGCATATATATTCAGTTCTTACACATATATATTCAGTTCTTACACATATATATTCAGATCTGACGCATATATATTCCGTTCTTACCCATATATATTCCGTTCTTACGCACATATATTCCGTTCTTACGCATATATATTCAGTTCTTACACATATATATTCCGTTCTTACACATATATATTCAGTTCTTACACATATATATTCAGTTCTTACAAATATATATTCAGTTCTTACACATATATAATCAGTTCTTACACATATATATTCAGTTCTTACAAATATATATTCCGTTCTTACGCATATATATTCAGTTCTTACGAATATATTCAGTTCTTAGGCATATATATTCATTTCTTACACATATATATTCAGTTCTTACACATATATATTCAGTTCTTACGCATATATATTCAGTTCTTACACATATATATTCAGTTCTTACACATATATATTCAGTTCTTACACATATATATTCAGTTCTTACACATATATATTCCGTTCTTACGCATATATATTCAGTTCTTACGAATATATTCAGTTCTTACGCATATATATTCAGTTCTTACACATATATATTCAGTTCTTACACATATATATTCAGTTCTTACGCATATATATTCAGTTCTTACACATATATATTTCAGTTCTTACATATATATAATCAGTTCTTACACATATATATTCAGTTCTTACAAACAAATATATTCCGTTCTTACGCATATATATTCAGTTCTTACGAATATATTCAGTTTTTACGCATATATTCAGTTCTTACACATATATATTCAGTTCTTACACATATATAATCAGTTCTTACACATATATATTCAGTTCTTACACATATATATTCAGTTATTACACATATATATTCAGTTCTTACACATATATATTCAGTTCTTACAAATATATATTCCGTTCTTACGCATATATATTCAGTTCTTACGCATATATTCAGTTCTTACGCATATATATTCAGTTCTTACACATATATATTCAGTTCTAACGCATATATATTCAGTTCTTACACATATATATTCCATTCTTACGCATATATATTCCGTTCTTACACATATATATTCAGTTCTTACACATATATATTCCGTTCTTACGCATATATATTCAGTTCTTACACATATATATTCAGTTCTTACATATATATATTCAGTTCTTACACATATATATTTAGTTCTTACACATATATATTCAGTTCTTACACATATATATTCAGTTCTTACACATATATATTCAGTTCTTACACATATATATTCAGTTCTTACACATATATATTCCGTTCTTACGCATATATATTCAGTTCTTACACATATATATATTCAGTTCTTACACATATATATTCAGTTCTAACACATATATATTCAGTTCTTACACATATATATTCAGTTCTTACACATATATATTCAGTTCATACACATATATATTCCGTTTTTACGCATATATATTCAGTTCTTACACATATATATTCAGTTCTTACACATATATATTCAGTTCTTACACATATATATTCAGTTCTTACACATATATATTCAGTTCTTACACATATATATTCAGTACTTACACATATATATTCCGTTTTTACGCATATATATTCAGTTCTTACACATATATATTCAGTTCTCACACATATATATTCAGTTCTTACACATATATTCAGTTCTTACACATATATATTCAGTTCTTACACATATATATTCAGTTCTTACGCATATATATTCAGTTCTTACACATATATATTTCGTTCTTACACATATATATTCAGTTCTTACACATATATATTCAGTTCTTACACATATATATTCAGTTCTTACGCATATATATTCCGTTCTTACGCATATATATTCAGTTCTTTCACATATATATTCCGTTCTTACACATATATATTCAGTTCTTACACATATACATTCAGTTCTTACACATATATATTCAGTTCTTACACATATATAATCAGTTTTTACACATATATATTCAGTTCTTACAAATATATATTCCGTTCTTACGCATATATATTCAGTTCTTACGAATATATTCAGTTCTTAAGCATATATATTCAGTTCTTACACATATATATTCAGTTCTTACACATATATATTCAGTTCTTACGCATATATATACAGTTCT
>JAWPHD010026211.1:0-13836 GCA_037043455.1 Cyrtodaria siliqua | reverse complement strand
TAACCAAAATATTACAGAGGCTTGGAAATTGCCTTTGTTTTGAAATTACATAGTAAAAGTATTTCATGACGCATTGAATGTTTAATCAAATGCAATATTGGGAAAACAATGTCAAATTATGGTGGTATGACACTCTTATCATAGCAATACCTATTTGAAGTCCTTTGATTCATTCGGTTGTAATATTCCTTTTGACAAGTGCATCATTAATCTGATAGAAGTAGTCCTCGGTTCTTGTCTCAGTGAATAGATTACCAAACAGCCACTTAAGCCAACTTAAAGATATAGCAAATACAAAATCAGCTTGACGTATTGATAGTGTGTGCTTCTAGCCAAGTCGCATGATTAATCCATGCATTTAGTATAAGATAACGTTCGTATTAAGAAGGGAAGCAGCCTTAACTGGTATATTTTAGCATTTATCAATTTATATTTCGAAAAGTACATTTTATCTCTATAAAAGTTAAACTGGTGCACAATAATGAATTAAACATATCGGATAGGCCATCCGAGTTATACCATAACCATAGAAACCGTCCTTTTGAATTCACATGTCTATTTACATATTATGTTATCATTAGGTAAATCGATGTATTATGCTCAACCATTTAATTTTTTAGAACTTTTTCAGAGATTCAGTCTGGTGTGCAAATCTTGTGAAGAAAATTAGATTGTTAGTATCGTTCTCAAATTCGGCGTCACAACAGAAGGGCTTCTCAAACTCGGCGTCACAACAGAAGGGCTTCTCAAACTCAGCGTCACAACAGAAAGGCTCTTGTCGAAAACCACACGCCGTGAGAGATTGTTATCATTCTCAAACTCAGTGTCTAAACAGAAGGATTGTCAAATTAGAAGTCTCAACAGAAGAGCTTATGAAACTTGGAGTCACAACAGAAAGGCTTCTCAAACTAAGCGGCACAACAGAAGGGCGTACGCTAACTTTTTAGCTCTTGTATTTACATGTACATACACATTACCTGTGCTATAAATAAACCAATTGGGTCTGCACACTTCCTGTGTTGTGCTTAGCGTCGGCGCAGCGTGAAGGGTATACAGCGTAATTAGTACACAAATATATATTCGGCATAGTGTGTACAGTTTAATTTTATTCAGTTTATTTGTAAGCGTAATTCTTTAAGTTGTAACGCCTCCGAGTACTTTGTCGACTTTTTCAGTTTATGTGTTAATAAGCATATTCTGCCTTTAAAAGCTTAGTTCTCGCATTCAATCAAATTCATCATAATTCACGCACACAAAACAGTCCACAGTCTACTGTGCCATAGGAGCGGCGGGACTACAAACCTTAAAAACACGCACGCACACACACACATGGTGTATTAATAAGCATATTCTGCCTTTAAAGAAACTAAACATTACAAATATATCAATAAAGATTAAACAGGTTAAACCGGTTCTGGTATATATTACAGTTAGAATTATTTATAATCATGTTAACGCTTAGAGTGGGTCTCCACCGATAAGAAAACTTTGAAACATTACCTTATGATATAATACACAAACTTTGCTAAGGATCACTTTTATTCTTCCATATAATTTTATTAGAAATTAATTCACAATAACGATAATAATTTCATTGATTCTTCAACAATTCCACAATTTGAATCAAGTCATGAGATGATTTTACACTGCCCTAAATAATTTCATGTAAAATAGAAATAATGCTATTTATTTCAGCAAGAAATTTAGACAGCAAAAAAAAAGTGATCCTTAGCAAATTCTGAGTAGTATATATCACTTTGTCTCAAACTGCAGTAACATCTATATGTGGAACTATGAACTACACTAATTCTCAAATAGGCCCCAATACAATTTTATAAAACCATTCTAACATTAATTAGATTTTTGTTGGTATCACACCAAAATAATCGATATACAGTCAAAACCTCTGTACATAACGGTCAGCCTTTGGTCCTCCCAATACATTCCGCTATAAAACTCACCTTTTTATACCAAGACTGCTCAACGTGGTTAGTGGCCGGTGTAAATGAGTCCAGTTAGTGTCCAATTATCACTTATAACGGTCATCTTCAGCTGAATCCCAACACGAAAGTAGGTAGAGATATACTGCGAGATCTCGCGTGAAATTAAATCTCGTGTTCGTTGCTATGTTACTATGTAAAGTTATTCGCATTGTACAAAGTTTATTTTCGATAAAAGCTATAATCGCTTGGCAGGTATATGTGGTGATAATTATCTTTTGTTATTGAATAAATTGATTTCTACTTGATTTGTGGTTTTTATCGTGAGTAGATCGTAAGCGAAATCGGACCAGAAAAATTGCAATGAAAAATTATATTTAAATATTTAGGCACTCAACGGGTTTGAACTCGGGACCTCTTGCATGTGAAGCGGACGCCCTACCGATTTCGCCATAAAAGCTAGTTCGGCGGCGAGACAGTAGCGCCGTGGTGTAATGGTTAGCATCGCGGCTTAGTAACCCAGGGATTGTGCGTTTAATCCCAGCCAGGACCGAATTTGGGTTATCGAAATATTTCATGAAAGTATTTCCTACCTTACCAGGCCTTCGTATGAGACTTTAAACCGAGGTCTGCTCGCTAAAATGCTTAGTGCAATATAAACGCTTATACGCTTATACGCTTATACGACGAAGACAGTAGTAACGCGCTTATAAATATATCTACCCCCCCCCCACCCCCCACTACGAAGACAGTAGTAACGCGCTTATAAACATATCTACAACCCCCCCCCCCCCCCCACTTCCCCCCCCCCCCACACCGCAACTGAACCAAACATAAATTATTTATTAATCATTATTGCAATAATTTATATACCTAGTATTTATGACATAAATAAAAAATAAACACAGTATAGAAAATAAACACAGTATAGGTAGCGATATGCACAGACATAGTGTATAATTCTATTCTTCAAATCATCACAGATCGATCAACAACATCTATGCAATAAATGCAGACCAAGAGTCTAAAACTCTTAATTCATGAAAGCATTATGAAACATTTTCTATAAATAAATATAAACACAATTTCATCAAGCGATGGTTCCAAAAGAAAACACAACCATTTACTTATGTGTGGCTTTTCGCAGTCACTAAAACAGATTAATGGGGAAAAAAATAGATTTTTGAGAACTTCCAAACCCCTCATTGTCCGGAACACATCGTCCCATCAACGCAATAACTCCGTAAGTGCGCTTTGTTAAATTGTTCAGGAGAGACAAAAAACTGTTTTTTTCCTTAACAATGGTACATATAAAGACACTGCCTTAGATTTAAGTGTAATATACCTTTACTATGGTCATTCTTTTATGATATTTAAATTAAAACTATTTTTAAATGAGTTAATGATAATAATTAAATCATAGTGACTTTGTGCGCTGAAAAGTTCAACGCAACAACTCCGTAAGTGCACTTACGGAAGTGCACTTACGGAGTTGTTGCACTGAAAAAAGTCAACGCAACAACTGCATTTTGTTAAGTTTAATAGTCTTAAATGCTGTTTGTGAATAATTGTGCTGGATATTATTATTAATACCTAACTTGCATTTGTAGTTGCTTATGATTTAAGTCTATATAGCTTAACATATAAATAGTTCAGCCATAAAATTAAAAAAATTGGATTCAGACCTAAAATTTATGGCCATGTCGTAAAAAATGCTAAAAAAATCACAGTTTATTTCATGGCAATCTATATTGTAAACGGTAGTACATACAAAACTGATTCATGGCTTTTTCCAGGTATTTTAGGAAAAAGGACCCTTGTAAATGTGGGTAATTTCTGTCGTAAAAATGACCAAATTGGGATTCTTTTCTTCGATAAAATGGCCAATAGGGAATTGTTTACGTCAACATCTTGTAAGTTGCGATGGGGTAATAGCCTAATAGGTACAGTTAGGAACACTATTACATCAATAACATACTTATATTGATTAGTATGTAACATAAGGGATGTATCAGTACATTACATGTACAAAATACACTATTTTGCATTGGGAACGGGTCCTAGAAAAAGCCCTGTGAATCCACGTTATTGCAAGATATTTTACTATGCCATGTTACTTGATAATCAGATATTGGCAATTATAACATCTAAAGGGGCTGGTCAGTAATGAATAATCATTTTAACTCCATGTAATTTTTACATTCACTTGATACATTCCGAAGGGAAAAATCGTCCAATTTCAAGTAAACTTCATTTTTCAAGTAGGACGAGCTACTGCCCACGTGGAATTTGCAATTCACTACCAGCGTTTAAAATATAAAAAAAGTATAAACGCTGAGAATTTGTACATCAGTTCTTAATTAAGCAATATTTCAGACGGATTAGTATTGGCATTGCAATCACTTCACTCATAGAAGTATTTTCTTTTCTGAAAAACGTGTTCACATTTCACTCAAGAAAGGTTTTCTATAAGGTTATTCTGACACAGTTCAGCATATTTATATGATTTTATAGCATGGCATTCATTACAGCTTGTACAAACTGATAAGTAATAGATAGAGTATGGTTTCATTGAGTTGGTTAATTTAAACATCGAGATGGGTGTAGCCCATCGAGGTGTTTAAATTAACCAATGAGATGAAACCATACTCTATTTGTTTTGTAGCATGTCCATTTCAGCTCCCTGCCATACTCTAACTTCCAATAACTGGTAGTTGCGACACATTCACTTTATACATTTTTAAAAGTCATGATACACAATTGGAATAATTTTTTTGGTACAAAGTTTACAGAAATTGGTGGGGTATCATTCCATCACATAACTTGCGATATGAGAGTATAATAGAACCTTGACAAAAATATCATAATACAGTTGAGTGTAATAAACATGAAAAATAAATAAGGTCAAATCATCACATTTTGGCCTTTTCTGTTCAGGTCAGAGTGTATAGATTTCCGAAACTGGTAATTCCGGAGTTACGGAAATCAGTGAAGCAGTTCTGACTGTTCAGAGTGTTACAGAGAAGACTAAAGCAGCTACATTTATAAATGTGTATTTCATGTGGCATTTTTGGAGTATGTGGTAAATAGAATCTCGCTTTCATACCTTTAATACTGAATTTACTAAACTTATTGGATGCAATTTTATCCATTTTGTTTAATAAATTTAATATTAGAATGGCACTCTTTTATTTATAGGTTCTGGTAGCTTTGAATGTTTACTTACACAAGGCATCAGACTTACTGTTAGGGAATACCATCATGGTCTTACTTGATGGTCATCATGTCAGTTAGATCAATTGTTCAAGTTTCTAGGGAATGTCCATTTGATGTTCATGCCATCAGTGGCGATGGCAGTGTCTACTGAAGTCAATTCATTGCCAACTGAGTAACATTATAGGTTTTATTACATGATTTGCTTGTTTGTTTTTATGGTGTTTTACATCATTTATATATGACGCTCAGTTTTATTTTTTGGTGGTGGAAGCAGACCACCCACTTTACTGGGTAGAACCAGCACTATACACCTCCCGCCATCCATAAGAATTGACTTTTCCTCACTAACATACATGATTCGGGAAGCTTGTATGACCAAGTCCACTGAGCAGTTTGTATTGTTGGTTGCACATTCAATGGTGGAATGAACATATTACTCTTTTATACACATTAATCTGAACTGAACAGTTAGGTTAAACTTATTTATTTTACATTGATTGTAACAAAAGCTCTATGAACTTATTTGAATCACTCTTGATGTCTACCTGGGTAGAACCAGTACTAAGCAAATGCAGATAAAGTGTCTTGCTAAGGGACACAACACATATTATGGTTATGGCAGGAATCGAACCCATGACTTTTCGGTCAAGGGTTCAATGCTCTACTACTAGACCACAGCGCTCCATAAAACAGTTAAAAGAGTACAGTGTAAAGTCCTTATTTTGGTAGCAGCCATATTGCTTCCAAAAGCATATAAACACCTCAGGATTCCCTTTTTGCAATTATTTCATTACAAATATATGAAAAGCCATCACCTGACCCCACAGAGTAAATGGTTAAGTTGAAGTTGCTTAACTTGGGTGCAGAGTATAAACTTGATGCCTAGCATCATGGGGTCACTTGTTGCAGGTCAAAACAAATACTAATATGACTTGTCTTAATGTCTGAGTAATTGGTTTATCAATAATAAATAATTTGACAGCAGTTCTTAAGTAGATCTTCACAATCAAGCATAGTCCTCACCATCACCTGTACAAAGTTTGATGCCACTGAACCAATTTAAAATTACAATTTGTTTGTAACAGGATTAATTATATTACACAGACACAAAAAACACATGCACATTTCTTTTCTATGAAATTGGATAGCATACAGGTAGTTCGTTTCTATGAAGTAGATATTAAAAAACACTGGTAGTTATTTTCTGTTATCATACCTACCTCAAGTAAAATTGTTAAATTCCCATAAATGGACTCTGAAACATTTCCGCCTATTACCCGCTACACCATTATATGCACACAAATGAATCAAAAAGTCTTAAGCACAATGTTGAACATGCTGAATTTACATAGACAGACCATGAAACACTTTCAATTATTGCCCGCTAAATACACTGTTACATGCACACAAATGATGAGCGCTCGTTTAGAAAAACTCAAAGTATACATATACAATTATAATCTTTGCTTTTACTGTTGATTAAAGTGTAAAAACATTTTTTGTAATGTTTTATTTTAAAAGAATGTTTATTTGCAGAACCAATTTTTTTTTCAAATGTATTTTTCAGTATAATAAACTAAATATTACATTCCTGTGAGATTGAGTGAATATTCTATTATTCAATAAGGATAAAACCAATATCCAGTATAGTATTCTATTACGAAAGATAAAACCCTGGCAATCATATTTATATTGATAAAAACAAAATGACAAATATTTTTGTCAATTTCTAATTAACAGTTCCGTTGTAAAGATGTAAATTGCTCAAATATAACTTAATCTTAACAATCTCACTAAAATTTAGTGTTTTTTCTTCTTAATCTATGGTTTTAGAGCTCAATGTCAACCTGTGTTGATCAGTGATTTAAGTTTTATTTTGGGGGAAAATTGTAAAACATTACCTTTTTTGTATGAATAATATATATTTTATAAGCTAAATAATAAAAACCATTATGACATCATATTAATTTAGTGACATCACTGTCTTGTCACAAGTCATGATACTCAGATTAATTGAATGCAATAACTCAGTAAGTGCATTTACAGAGTTATTGTTAGTGCACTTACAGAGTTTTTGCATTGAAACATTCAATGCAACAACTCCGTAAGTGCACTTATTGAGTTGTTGCGTTGAACTTTTTCATGACTGCAGATAGTGAGTTGTGCTTCTAATGAAATAAAATCCCGAAAAGTGCCAAATCAACTCTAATCTTTTGATAGAACATGTATCTCAATGTGAGAGACTCATTTATGCAAAAAAGTGATTTTCTGAAAACATGTCGCTTACGGAGTTATTGCGTTGATGGGACGACATCACTGTAGATTACGTACGCACTCGCATCGAGTATACCATTTGCAAAGTGAAACAAACTGCAAAATACAACAGGAGCTGTTGGAGAACAGCGCAGCTCGACTATTCGATTTTTCAGAGAATAATTAATTATATAGCCAGTATATACCATCAGAAAACAAGGCTAAAACAATGTGGGATGCGGTTGGGTGGCGGGGCGGGTGTAGAAACTCGGGCCGACATAAAATTATTGTTAGAATCTCATACAAATTATAGTAAAATGTGGGACAGTGTGTGAAATTTTATTTTTTATTTTTATCAGTTTTAATCCAAAATTGCTGTCATTTTAAATAAATTTATGGTCAAAAGGTAACTCGGGGAGGGAGTGGATATCTGGCAATTTTTTATTGTGGCCTCATTTCAGTTTTGTTTTATTGATATTTCATCTGTGTATCTGAATTTAATCTAAATTGTTTTATATGTAAATGATTGCGTTCAAATTAAAATTTTAATATCCAAATAATGGAAGACAAAATTAAAACAATTCCCCTCACTCTGTCCTCCATGTGAAGGGAGCCTATAAACCAATGGGGGCAGAGAGGGGGCGCATCATTGATATAGGTGTAGATTTGATCATGTTGATAAAACAAAACCACACAGACATGTAAAAAACACAAAAAACACAAAAACATTTGATTGGTGGTGATGATGGGGTGGTGGGATTGTTGGTGGGGTGGGGCGAAACATATTGATAAACTGATAAAACAAAACAACACATATATATACAAAAACAAACAAAAAACATTCGGGAGGTGGTGATGATGCGGTGGTGGGATGGTTGGAGGCGAAACACATTGATCATTAATAGTATTATTGCTATTCAGTATTATATGTTTTTCATACTGTTGCTATCATAAACATTAAATTTTCATATTTATAAATATTCCATATATGGTCATTTAGAACCGTGATGTCATAGCTCTCAATTAGCCGCTTCCATTTACTTTTAAACAGAAACTTTAAACGATCGTATCTTCTTTGTTAATCAACCGATTTTCATAATTCCGTCACCTTATTCATTTTTTTCAGAACTCTCAATAATAAAGATGTATGGCTGTGTCGCTACATTCCTTTAAGGCACTCAGCGGGTTTGAACTTGGGACCCCTTGCATGTGAAGTAGACGCTCTACCGATTCGCCATAAAAGCTAGCTCTGCAGCGAGACAGTAGTAACGCGCTTATAAACATGTATATTTACATACCCCTCCCCCTCCCCCAGCCCCACTATGGCTTCCAAGCGTAATACTCTCACGCTAGAGCAACACGTAGAAGTGTTATAACAATTGGGAAATGGTCAAAGTTCTAGGGTCATAGCAGAGAGATAGGGTGTGGGTCGTACACAAATTCAACAAACCTTAAAAAGAAAAGCAGAGATTATGGAGGATTTTTGTAAAAATGCAAATCCATAGAGGAAAAGACAACGAATACGTTTTTAAATAAATTAAACAAGTATATACTTTTAATGATATGTATGTTGAAATAAATATGGATTTGACATAGCACTATGTTTAATTGCTTCATACTTTACATGTACAAGTTATGCAACATGACCCTCTATATAACAGCCACCTGCCTATAGCAGTCAACTTCAATCAGTCCCTTAGGTGACCGCTATAGACAGGTTCGACTGTATACCAAACCATTATAATGTCTGGCCTTGTCATGTACACACTTGTAACTAGGCCAGGCTGTTTTATTTTCTTTTCTTTTTTTTTTAATTTTTTTTATTTTTCTAAAGTATCCATTACATATACCAACAGAGTACATACATCTTATTTTTACATATTGATAACAGTTACATACATACTGCAAACAAGGTATAGTCATACTCATTTTATTCTATTTTGTTAAAGGGACACATGGCGAACATGAGTTACATTTAAGAATTAACATAAGTATCTCGGCTATTAAACCTGCCATATTCTATCCAAATGTTCAAGTACACAACTAATGCATTATCATCAAAATTGAGTAATATGTAAAATCAATTTACATGTACCTTGAATTATTTAAACATTTAACTTTAATGACTGAAAGTATGCAGGTCATATTGAAGACCAACAGGACGCTGTGAGTTTTAAACTAATTAAGATTGCCAAGTGTCCCCTTAAATTTTACTCAGCATATGTATACAGTACAGTATCTTATTCTCATTATCTGTATACATGCATCCATAATATATTCTCAAGTACATGTATATACAACTTTACAGACTTGTACACACATAAATCATTATCTACACACTCACCGTATGTATTGTTTTGTATATCCTGTTCTCAAGTATATACAACTTTGCAGATATACAGACATATGTACATACATAAATCATTATCTACACACTCACTGTATGTACTGTTTTGTATATCCTATTCTCAAGTATATACAACTTTGCAGATATACAGACATATGTACACACATAAATCATTATCTACACACTCACTGTATGTATTGTTTTGTATATCCTGTTCTCAAGTATATACAACTTTGCAGATATACAGACATATATACACACATAAATCATTATCTACGCACTCACTGTATGTATTGTTTTGTATATCCTGTTCTCAAGTATATACAACTTTGCAGATATACAGACATATGTACACACATAAATCATTATCTACACACTCACTGTATGTATTGTTTTGTATATCCTGTTCTCAAGTATATACAACTTTGCAGATATACAGACATATGTACACACATAAATCATTATCTACACACTCACCGTATGTATTGTTTTGTATATCCTGTTCTCAAGTATATACAACTTTGCAGATATACAGACATATGTACACACAAAAAACATTATCTACACACTCACCGTATGTATTGTTTTGTATATCCTGTTCTCAAGTATATACAACTTTGCAGGTATACAGATATGTACACACATAAATCATTATCTACACACTCACTGTATGTATTGTTTTGTATATCCTGTTCTCAAGTATATACAACTTTGCAGATATACAGACATGTACACACATAAATCATTATCTACACACTCACTGTATGTATTGTTTTGTATATCCTGCTATTGAGATAATAAACTCTTCAGATTATGCATGGATTACTTTTCTTTCCAGTGGGGGAGGGGTGGGGGTAACAATTATACAAAACATTTTCTGGGGCATATATATAACGACAGGAAAAAATTACAAACTTAAAAAAAAGCTAAGAAGTAGACAGCAGTGTTTACTAGGATGATTGTTATGGTGTCCCTGAACTTTGACATAATAAAAAGTCTGTATCTATCTATTTTATTGTCCTATTTTACCAATGTTTATATATCGACTCCACATGGCTTCAAATTTTTGTACTTTTATATTTTTATATGCTATCCACTTTTCCACTTTGTATAAAGATATAATATGTTTTTTAAAGATATCTAGTAATGGGTTTTGCTTTTGCATCTTTTGCTGATATATAAAAAGTTTGGCTTGCATGATAATTTTGCTCAAAGTGATATCAAATTTATTATTTCCAAATAAGATATCTGTTTCTTCCCAAATTGTCAAAGTTATATTACATTTATTTCTAATGTATTCTGCAAGACCTGACCAAAACTGTTTTACAACCTCACAATTCCAAAACAAGTGATGTATGGTTTCAGGTAAAATATTGCAAAAGCTGCACATGCTATTATCTAGAATGTTCATTTTTGTTAGTAAATAGTTAGTTCCCAGAATTCTATGGTTGATTCGATGTTGTAACCAAAGTAATTTTGGATCTTTTGTTATTTTAAACGGTATTGCGTAAATTGTTTCGAAATTATAGTTAGGTACTGTTAAAACTTCGTTCTTCCATTTTATTAATGACTTTGGGTAAATATGTTTTTTAATCAACATATCATAAATTAGTCTACAGCCTTTAGTATGTTTTTGGATTAGTGATAGTATAAGAGGGCGTAATGGGTTTGGACTATTATTGGGTAAATGTGTTATGTTCAATTTACCCAAGTAGTTTCTAATAGCAGTAATAAGACTTTCATATTCTAAGAAATTCGACCTTATGTCATGTCGATTATTAAATTCTCTGTAAGAGTAAAGGTTTCCATTTGTGTTTAAAAGGTCATTGATTAATAAAATTCCGCCTTCGTACCATCTTCTATAAAAAACGCTTGAACCTCCGACCTTAATATCTGGATTATACCATAAATTAACAGCATGAAATTGCTGCCATGAAGTCGGTTTCACGTGTTCAGTAAATATTTTATAACAGGAAACTACTTCTTTCCAAAAGGGATTATGTATTCTATGTAAGTTTTATTTTCTTGGTTCTCTGATTCTTTTCTAAAAATATTCCACTGCAGCAGGAAAAGAAAAGAAAAAAAGGCTGAAGCTTGTTGAAGTATGTATCTTAAAATGATGTTAGTTACAAATTGACCAGAACAAATATATAGAAACATGATCTGATTTATGTTTTAAACATGATCACATGTTTGTTTAAAATGCAGACCAAAAGAAAGTATAAAGCAATACACGGATTATGGCTTAACAAAGTGTTCTCCGCTCTTTGTGTTGTGTATTTTCGTTTGTATTGCATATTTATTTTGCTCTTTGTTTGTGGTGCAGCGCGGACTTACAGTGCTTTATTCCTATAGGACCATTTTTTTCTCATTTTTAACGTTATGGTATGTATATTGTTAACTTAATAAAGTCCAAAATCTAATTTAACACTGCGTTTTCCTACTTGTTTTTGACTATTTCGTGTTTAAATTCTACTACGGGTCAGGCATATACATTATTCTTAGTTTCTGCAACATGGGGTTTACCTAAATATGCCCTACCGACTTCGAAATTCTTCATCAATTATTGAAATTCGGGGATTCATTGAAGGTCTGAACAAAAATCACATCACCGAAAAGGAGTGAATCGCTTTCCGTTGTTAATTTATAAATGAAAATAGCTTGAAAACAACGATCAACTATTCACCAGATACCTGTTCTACCAATTTGTTTGTGTTTTTGAAAACAAAATTATAGATTATTTTTTAATTTATTAATTTATTTATTATTTTTATTATTTTTTATATATTTATTTTTTTAATTCTTACAAAACAAATTGGGTCGGAGGATCTGAGGACCAAACAAATAAAATAAACTCTGGCCTTATTGAACCAATAACATTCGTTTCAAGGACTTGTCTATCTCCAAAATAATCTATCTATTTTGAGCAATACTTCCGCAATAGTTAGAGGTATAGTATATAAACCTAGTTAATATCGTACCTTTGTCAACCCTTTTGTGTTTGTGATGTCGTTAGCATTTATTATTACTTTTGCCTTCTTGTTTGTCTGTTTGCGTGTTTGTTTCTGTGTTTTATGGTCGACTGTCCTCCTTGAATGCTACTTTCACTGTCCGATCTTTTTATATTTCTTTGTGTCAACACTGTGAAATCATGTTACCAGTCGTCCGTGGGTCAATAGATATCGTGAATACTAAAGCATATTTACGAACATTTATATGCACGGATTGACAAAATGAATAATTTCATTCACAAAATATTTCAAATTCTACGAGTTTACTTTACAGTGTTGAGTAGAATAATAAAATAAACTGGAGGACTGATAAGCACACAGCATGCATGAATCCTCAATAGGCTACTTACATATTTGCATAATAACCATACTATGTTAATAATAAACTTCGCTATTTTCTTCATTTACATATTTTCTTGGTAATGTTGGTTGGTTCGTAAAACACAGGGGCTGATTTAGGGGTGGGGATGAGAGCTCAGCCCGAAAACTCTAGGAAAATATGAAAATTGATGTGAAAATGGTTTTTGGTTTGCTTGTCAACTGTTTCTTAAAAATTCCGCCGCCCCATCCTTCCCCCACACAAATATGATATTTAAAATGCGACCCACTCCCTCCCCATTCCTCCCCTAAAATCATATTGCGGCCCTGTACCCTCCCAAATCATGTATCCACTCCTGAATCAGCAATATGTTCGTGCTTCTGTGAAATTTTACGGATCCCATCAAGATGGAAAATGTGCATTACCCAGATGATGGACCTCCAGTAAATTACCGTATAATACTTGAAGAGATGCATTTGCACCTTGAGAAATATGCAGTAATAACCTCAATAAAACCACAATACATTTTGTGTTTGAATGTTGCATGTCAACATTTAAGAATGTGTAGAAAATAAAATAAAACAGTTTTAGGAAGGAGTCCATTGTATAATAGGCGAACTTCAAAAAGTTGCCCGACTGCGAACCAGCGAAGTTATAATTTACTGGTTTCTTTGGTCCTTTGGGGTCTTCGAAGACGAATACAGTTTACGCTTGTGCTAGCGTGCATGAACTGCACTTTAAATTACCTCT
>JAWPHD010026210.1:0-13841 GCA_037043455.1 Cyrtodaria siliqua | reverse complement strand
AAAATTTGCACAATGTGCCCAGAACCTTCTTGCCTGCAGAACTTCAGAGTTGCTGCAAATTCTCTAGTAAACACTCCATTTTTCGCTGGAGCCACGACCAATGCTCCCACTGAAGAAGCACCTGAAACAATACAGGTTTCATGATGAAAATAATGAACAAAAATGACAAAATTAACATGAATTCGGGAAATTTTACCCATATGCTTGGATATATTCTGCCCGGGAACCACTAGGCGTCGACGAAGAAATATTTTTAGGCTGATACCCAGATTACTGTACTTACTACTTACCATGGCAACTATTTGTTAGTATTGGTGCAGTTGTTACAATATCACCTGCTTAGGATATGTATCTAAACATAGGTAATGATGTTCTCCGTACTTGATTTAGAGTATGGAATTAACCTAGGATAGTAAGCATTAATCCTACTTTTGCGCATGCAAGTGCAAGTGGAATGATTATTACCTAAAAAAAGAAGGTGTATTGCCAATGAAGAGAGAGAGGGAGTGTGCGTGGGGGCGGGGGTGGAGGTGGATATATTATATAGGCATTTAGGAACCTGCCCTACTGACGAATAGACACCTATGATTCTTTAACATGATGAGAGAAAAAAACAAGCGATACACGGGATCGCCTGGTTTACGTCCCAATCCGAGAACACACCGTCAAAATTCACTAGCTCCGTGAGGCTTGAACCAGGGTCCTCTGAATTTAAAGTCCCCGTGTTTTCCACTGCATCTAAAGGCTGTATGCGATCAAGCAGGATGACTGCATTAAAGTACATACAACTAACATGTTAATCCTTCATAAAGGTTATATCCAAGAAGCTGGGTTCACAACGGTCTCTCTTATCTAGCAAGTTAGCACCAAGTTCATGTATGTCGAGTTGTAATATGCCTGCAAGCCTTATATATGCCCAGCTCATTGCTGTTTTGATAAACTTGGCAATTATTGCCTTGGGATAAAACAGGACAATTAAGAATACTCAGTACATATTATCTGATTTAAATAATATAACTTAATGTGACAATATAACATACATATAAGATATAAAAACAAATTAAACGCTTCCAGATAAGAATCGGTACCCAGTGCATCGAGATAGATTACATTTAGTGATCATGGTTATTTTACTGATGTTTACTCTAAAAGCTATATCCGACATACAGGTGCTACTGCAGTTAAAGTAGCTATCCCGCCAAAAACAGGCACATTTTACAACATATGTACATCGTTTCTAAACCTGCTGACCACCAGGTATATATATATAACTTACATCGTTTGAGAATCAAAACTCTATAGATACAATATAAAAAGCTTTAACCAGCCAGACAATAAAAACAAAATTTTACACTTATTCAATTACGGATATTACAAAAACCCATGAATAAACATATACTTTTAAGTGACACATATGCATTATTATATGAGATGAATACCTGGATAGAGTTTTGATAAACTGTTTTTGTAGTGTAATTTTGTCGTAATTTGGCGGGTTATTTTAAAATTTGTATAACAAACACCTAAATATCGACAGTTAAACCGTAAAATGACTTTTCTTTTTCTTTCTGTTTTTTTTTTTGCAATTTGTCGAAAATGCAGTGGTCTACTTTGTGATTTTAGTTCGTGGATTTATTCAATATGCGATTTGTAAACATGGTTAAGTCTTCATAATGGAATACCTTATCAAAAGTCACATTCTCTATATATTTCAGTTCGCTTAAAACTTTTGAAGTGATTTTATGAAAAGTGTACAACTTCAAACCATTAACAAAGTGCTCTCATGTTTTAAGAAACAACAACAATTTCTTTATATAAATCTGTGAAACTGTGACCCCCGTAGTGGCCATATTTAACCCCATTGTCGCCATTTGAACAAGGTAGAGGATCATAAGCTTATGATACATGCGAACTATTAT
The DNA here is from genome assembly GCA_037043455.1 of Cyrtodaria siliqua. Lineage (NCBI taxonomy): Eukaryota > Metazoa > Mollusca > Bivalvia > Adapedonta > Hiatellidae > Cyrtodaria > Cyrtodaria siliqua. The sequence goes on along the minus strand of JAWPHD010026210.1, from coordinate 11,922 downwards.
TTAGCTTTTGAAGTATCAGCTGTTTGAATATGTTTTCCTATATAATTCAATGTTATAGTGTGACCCCCGGGACAGGGCCAAATTTGATTCCAGGCTTGATTCAAGGGACACCATTTAAATTATGTGGTACAGGACAATAATCTTAAGCTACATGTAGCTTATAACACCTCAAGCTCTTGTAGTTTCAGAGAAGATGTTTATAGACGTTCCTACATAACTCTATGTAAATATGTGACCCCAGGGACCGGGCGAAATTTGACCATAAGATCACCATTTTAACAAAATAAATTGGTAGATATCGATACTCTTATGCTACATTCATCGTATTAGACCTCTAGCTCTTGTAGCATCAGAAAAAAGAATATTTTTATGGACTATATAACTCTTTGTAAAACAATGTACCTATGTAAAATAATGACGCCGTCTATCAATAAGTACATAGGTACATTGTTGACAAATGAAGTGTGTATTGGATACACACTTTTACATAGGCACATTGTTGACAAATGAAGTGTGTATTGGATACACACTTTTACATAGATACATTGTTGACAAATGAAGTGTGTATTGGATACACACTTTTACATAGATACATTGTTGACAAATGAAGTGTGTATTGGATACACGCTTTTACATAGATACATTGTTGACAAATGAAGTGTGTATTGGATACACACTTTTACATAGATACATTGTTGACAAATGAAGTGTGTATTGGATACACGCTTTTACATAGATACATTGTTGACAAATGAAGTGTGTATTGGATACACACTTTTACATAGATACATTGTTGACAAATGAAGTGTGTATTGGATACACGCTTTTACATAAATACATTGTTGACAAATGAAGTGTGTATTGGATACACACTTTTACATAGGTACATTGTTGACAAATGAAGTGTGTATTGGATACAGGTACCTTAGTGACAGATGATGTTGGTATTGTCCAAAGAAACCTTATTGACAGATGGAGTTCTTATTGTATATAGGGTCCCAATTGATGGATTGTGCCTATATTGACTATAAGGACCGTATTGACAGATTACGTACACACTGTCTATAGGGACATTTTTGACAGATGGTGTAAGTATTTTCAATAGGGACGTTATCGACAGATGACGTCAGTATGGTCTATACGGACCATATTTACAGGTGGCGTCATTACTGTTGATAGGGTATCATATCGACAGATGGCGTCAATATTGTTGATAGAGACCTTATTGACAGATCGCGTCAGTATTGTATATATGGACCTTATTGACAGATTTTGCCATCATTGTTGATTGGGACCTTATTGACAGATAGCCTCAGTATTTTCTATCAGGAACTTATTAAGAGAGTGTGCTTGTTTGGTCAATAACGACGATATTGATACATGGAGTTAGTGTGGTCTATACGGATCGAGTCTGTATTGTGCATATGGACCTTATTGACAGATGTATAGCAAATAGGGACCATAGTGACATGTGGCATCAGTTTTTTTATTTTGGGATCTTATTGAAAGATTGTGTCATTATTGTCTATAGGGACCTTGTTGAGAGATGGTGTCAGTAGTGTTGATTGGGACTTTATTGGCAGATAGAGTCAGTATTGTCTTAATGGACCTTATTGACAGATGGTGTTTGTTTTGTCAATAGGGACTTTATTGACAGACGGCGTCAATATGATCTGAATGGACGTTACTGTTGACAGACGTAGTCTGTGTTGTCTTTATTAACACATTCCGTAAGTATTGTTGAAACGGACCGTATTGGTAGATGGCGTCATAATTGTCCATAGGGACCTTGTTGATAAATGAAGTGTGTATTGTGTACAGGTACCTCAGTGACAGATGGTGTGGGTATAGTCCATAGAGAACTTATTTACAGATGGAGTTCATATTGTCTATAGGGTTCTAATTGACAGACGGCGTCAGTATTGTTGAAAGGGACCTTATTGACAGATGACGTCAGTATTGTGTATATGGACCTTATTGACAGATGGCGCCGGAATTGTTGCTTGGGACTTAATTGACAGATGATGTTTGTTTTGTCACTAAGGACCTCACTAAGGACCTTATTGACAGATGTCGTTTATACTGTCCTCTGGGGCAATATCTACAGCCAGTTACCGTTAGTACTGTCCTCAGGGGCAATGTAAACAGTTAGTGTCGGTATAGTCCTGAGGGCAAAATTATCGGCTTTGGTCACTTCCTTGATGAGCGAAAGTGATATATTCAAAACCTGTGAAACGGTTTCTCACCAGTGTGTACGAGTATGCTGCCTCTATTCCAAAATCTGAGAATAGTGGGCAGAGTATATTCCCCCACCCTCCCACAACACACCCGAATATTTTGCTTACTTAATGTGTGAATCACCTATACATGTGAACATGCTTGGGATAATAGAAATAGGTATAGAAATCGAATAGGAATTGCAGCTTTCACAGAACACATTAAACCCCAAAACACGCAAACAGACAAACAAGAAGGCAAAAGTAATAATAAATGCAAACTACATCACAAACACAAAAGGGTTAACAATAATAAGAACTAACAATATAACAATAATATTCACCAAGTCACACTTTACTTAAAAGATCAAATGCTTGCATAAAAACCTACTGGTAACTTATAAAGCCAGAAGAAAGGTATGCTATTAAGCAATAGGCTTATTTATATGATCAGCTTTAATATAATAATGATCAGCTTTAATATGATAATTATATTGTTTTAAATCATGTGACAATACTGTCTCAGAGCAAAAAAAGGATACAGTTAGTACTAAACTCTGCAATAATATCACCTGCTAGCTTCCATCGCGCATTACTGTGCTCTAGGACAATATCAACAGATAGCGTCAGTAAAGTTCTTAATGACAAACTAAATTACTTCGGTCACTTCCTTGATACGTGAAAGTGACGATATATTCATAACCTGTGATATTTAATCTTAAACGGTTTCTCACCAGTGTGTATGCCGCACATGAAATCCGAGAGTGATGGGCAGAGTATTCCAGCCCCCACCCCTCTAAACCCCCCCCCCCCCACCCCCACCCGCATTCACCCACCCTTCCCGAATAGTTTGCTCAATTTATGTGTTGATCACCTGTATATGTGAACATGCTTGGATAATATCACTAAGAATATAACAAGAGTATTCCGCAAGTCACAATATTTAAGTAAGAAATAAAATGCTTGTATGCAAACATAAACCTGCTGGTAGTTTATAAAGCCAGAAGAAAGTAGGGCAATTAAGCGGCAGTTTGTTTTTAATGATCTGCTTTAATATAATAATTGTATTCTTTTAAATCATGTGTCAGTACTGTCCTCAGTGAAAAAAAAATCGGATACGGTTAATACTAAACTCTGCGCAAATATCACCTACTAGTTTCCATTGCTTCAGTACTGTACTTAAAGACGATATCAACAGCTAGCGTCAGTAAACTCCTGAACGGTTAATTAAACTAATTAGGTCATTTCCTTGATACGAGAAAGGGACAATGTATTCATAACTTGAGATATTTAATATTAAACGGTTTCTCATCAGTATGTATGTGTATGCATAGTTGTCTTTTCGTTTACCCTACCTTTATGTTTTTTTCTAAATGAGAGCTTTAGTTGACCGTTAATTATTAGGGCAAGGTACTGTGAAACGTGTTCCCTCATTCGATGGAGATTTTAAGCCGTTGAACAGTCCCATGAGCTCATTATAGATCTTTATGAAATTATGTATTACTCAGTGACGCAAAATACACGTAGAGCTTTCCTTGGAAACGACGTTGTCATGATAATTGGATTTGAGTACGTGCAGTATCAAAAATTAGGAGCTGACTGGGTCAGCACCTCTCCCCCTAATCTGAAAAGGATGGGCAGAGTATGCCCCTCTCCATCCTCATATACCCTGCATGAATATTTTGCTTATATTACGTGTTGATTCCCAATGCACGTGTACGTGGTTTGATAAGATATAATAGAAGAAAGAGGTTATAATTAAGCTAAATGACTCTTTTGTTTTTAAAAACAGTAAGTGATATTGTCTAGGCGATGTGAGAGTTGTATATAGCATCCGTTACGTATAATTATGTTAAACAGTAGGCGATTGTGTGTATTTATGCAGGAGAAAAGCCAACTAAGTCAAATGTATTACGTTTTTCTTTCGTTAAATGATAGAATATATTATTTCTCCTTTATATTCATATTTATCGGCTTATATAGCAGTTGATTCCAATGCACTAGTATCTTCTAACTAGAAAGTAGTAACTTCGTTGGAAATACGAATCAGCTTCACACACGTCAAATACATATCCACGATTAATGCGTAATGGGTAGTACAATAAGAAAACAAGTTCTTATCAAGCATTATTTAGTACATAAAACCATGGACATATATACTCATATCCATGCTAATCAGAAAATGGTATTTCTCCTGTATACACATATACATCGGGTGGTATAGGAGTCAATTAGGCAGAAATAACTTATACTTTACTAAATGAGTAACTAGTGCTATGCGGAAACTTAAAGGACAGTAGATACATCTCTCTCATCACCTAGACATTATCACTAAATATTTTTAATCGAAAAATAACTGAATATCTTAACTTGTGTCGCTTATACGGCTTCTCCTCTGTACAAAATCAACAACAGGAAGTGGTGTAAAAAATAAAAATAACAAGAGGTCAATGACCTTGAAGCTCTACTGATTGATTTTGATTTCAGGAAGTAGTCGCTACAGACTTGTTTTTTGAAAAAATATTTTTAGCCGTGGCGGCCATCTTGAATTTCTGGCCGACCTGAAATTTTGCTAGGATCAATTAGACATCAAGAGCAACATTCCTGTGAAGTTCCATGAAAATCCGTGAAGTAGTTTCAGAGGAGTAGTCGCTACAAGTTTTCATTATATAACTCTATGTAAACAAAGATGGCCACTGGCAGCCATGTTTAACGTCGAATCAAAATAATGTTTGACTCTGATAACTATCATGTCATGCTGATCATTTTACAAATAGTCCTATATCAATATCACTTATAGTTTTCAAGATGTAGTCGCTACAAACTTCTTTTTTAAAAATCTATTTTTAGCTGTGGCGGCCATCTTGAATTTCTGGCCGATCTGAAATTTTGCTAGGATCAATTAGACATTAAGAGCAACATTCCTGTAAAGTGTCATGAACATCCGCCAAGTAGTTTCAAAGGAGTAGTCACTACAAGTTTTTACTATATAACTCTATGTAAACAAAGATGTCCGCTGGCAGCAATGTTTAACGTTGAATCAAAACAATTTTTGACAAGGACCAACATCATGTCATGCTGTCATTTTAGAAAAAGTCCCAAATCAATTTCACTTATAGTTTTCAAGAAGAAGTCGCTACAAACTTGTATTTTGAAAATTTATTTTTAGTCGTGACGGCCATCTTGAATTTCCGGCCGACCTAAAATTTTGCTAGGATCAATTAGACATCAAAAGCAACATTCCTGTTTAGTTTCATGAAAATCCGTCAAGTAGTTTCAGAGGAGTAGTCGCTACAAGTTTTCATTATATAATTCTATGTAAACAAAGATGGCCGCTGGCAGCCATGTTTGACGTTGAATCAAAACAATTTTTGACAAGGACCAACATCATGTCATGCTGATCATTTTAGAAAAAGTCCCATATCAATATCACTTATAGTTTTCAAGAAGTAGTCGCTACAAACTTGTTTTTTAAAAACCTATTTTTAGATTTGGCGGCCATCTTGGATTTCACATCAACATGAATTGTTTATAGGATCAACTAGACTTCATGGGCAACATTTCTGTAAAGTTTCATGAAAATCCATTCAGTAGTTTCAGAGGAGTTGTCGCTACAAAAAAAGTTTACGGACAGACGGACGGACGGACAGACGGACGACGTACGCCGTACCACGGCATAAGCTCTGCTGATCTCTGATCAGTAGAGCTAAAAATCATACCGGGTAGTCATATTTTACAAACCACAATTCTATCCACAATATTTTTTTTAATCTGTTCCTTCAGCCACAACTTGCCATCCACCGTTAACCGTATCGCTTGCAGATTCCGACTACGAATTGCACATGTACTGCATCTTCTGTAACGATGTGAAGCCACTCCACCATCTCAGGCGTCAGTTGCTTAACGATCTTTTCACGAACTCTGGAGATACCACCAGCTTCTGCTGTCCAAATCTATTTTACTGGTAGGTTCATTCAGTTCCTGCGTCCCGAATCGTCATCGGCCCCCTGGATTGCTTTACGGCAATTATGGCTCTGTGACTGTAGTTTAGGCATACTGTATTGCTGAAATAAATTGCTAAAATAATGAACACCTCGCACATTACATTAAATAAAACTTTTTATTTTCATCATCTATTTGAACACTGTCATATTTAATCCAGAGTTCAATCCTCGCCTTGGCCATGCAATTTATCCTTGTGCAAGGTACTTAATCTACGTTGCTTAGTACCGGCTCTACCCAGGAAGCTAATTTAAGTTGCAAGAACAGGTTACCCAATCGATGTAGATTAATAATTTAAAGAAAGTTAACAAAGAAAGAATTCTTCTTCTTTTTTTTTTCTATGCACAAATGCACCCCTGGCATGCCTCCGCAGCCCATCAGCATATATACCAGGAGATATTGAGCTTGTCTTAGCAGACGCCCTATTATAATGCTTCAGTGCGCATTTTTATAAATAGGACATATAATGCCCTCGGCCCAAGATTCTGGAATAATTCCAGAGTCAAAAATTGTATTAAAATGTTTGAAAAATATTGGCAACATTTTCTGTTCCGCGCACTTCAAAAATGCATGCAAAATCTTACATTACCACACGATGTATTGTTTTTGAGAGCTTTAATTGCAAGAGCCATATCACTAATTGGTTTATTGAGCTCAGAGTTATACGAAGGAGTTTCATGCCCGATTATAATGCTTCACTGCGCATTTCCCCTCAGCATTATGGAGCACATGCCCGCATCATCCAGACAGTGATGTAATTATAAACTGATCTCCGAATGACCTTCACCTAAATTATTCAGTCAACACTTGTTGATCTATTAACGAATATAAGCACTAAAAGGTTATTGATAAATAAACGTTATACTATACTCCCTTCTACAAAGATGATGAGTTATTTTCTTGATGATATAGATCTAGCTTAGCCTTCATCTCCACTCCAATTCACGACAACAGCAACTATTTTTCATGCCGCGTTGACATCTGATGATGCAATATAGCCATACCTTGACTTAAATGTTAAAGCAATCATAATTAATAATAACCTATGAACTGAACAAACTAAGCGAGTGTTGAAATTCGACAATCGACAAATATTTTAATTGAACCTGTCACAGACCTACATTTAAGATTTATATCCTTGAACCTGTCCACTGAATGAAAATCTACATTAATCCTACAACATATTACAAATTTACAACAAATAACAACAAAGGTATACACTTTCAATATATAATTATTTTTTATAAATGACCGAGATACATGCTATACTTTTGATTTTAATCTCCCGTATTAATATACAACCATCTGCCTACTCGACTTCATTGAGAAAGGCTGAATATACGTTGTAGGGTACACATTACTAAATCGTAAAACTAACAAAAAACAGGAGGGCTGCAATTTGTGCAGTCAGGGTGACCACAACAATAAAAGGATTTATGTCGATAATCGACAAATCCCATTATAATGAATTAAAGAATTTATATATGCGGAAATATACGATTGTTATAATTATAATGAAATAATATAAATAAAATTGTTCCTATATAATCAATTAATTGTTAGATGTCGATCTAGTACGGAAGACATATTTTCTATATAATCTCTTGTACAATTTTAGAATGTTCGCCTTATGTTTTATTATTGACTTTAACCTGCTTGCATAGCCATAGCCATATATTTAAATAAAAGGTATTAAAATATGGGAGATTTCAACTTTTCGCGTTTTCTTCATTATTCTACCATCCAGTTCAGACAATCGAACAGTCAAATGAACAAGGTTGCACTGGAAACTGTTTTCGAATCATAGATATTAATGTAGATAAGACTGATCGTAATCAGAGTGACATTAATGTTGAAATAAATAATGAAACTCGTTCGTATAACTCTGAGCTCAATAAACCAATTAATGCCGGTGATATAGCACTTATTTATTTATACTCTTTATATCCTCTAGTTACAGAGATTTATAAATTGTGCAGATAGTGCAGTGAAGAACATATAATACAAGTGACAAAAAAGGCAAAGTACAAATAACATCAATAAACACAAACAAATATTAATTAAGTTCAAAATAAACAAGCAGTGTTGACTAATAAGTAAAGAGAAATGTTTTTGGTTTTTTTTGCAGATTTTTATCCATATTTCACTTCTAATATAATGATATAATTAATTAAAATGTTCTTAGTACTAGTTTTTATTTATAAAGTGATCATTAACATTATAGTTCATACATGATTAAGAAATTCACTAGCATTATTTCTGTCTTATTGACTTGTCTCAAACAGGTAAACACATGAAGCAATATAACTGTAGGATTCCTGACAGAATTGTTTATGGCACAGTTCATTGTCAAGTTCATTGGAGTACCGGCCGATGAGATATCTAAGGACGTCCTCACATTCACCATTCAATAGTTTATCAAACATGTGCTGTCCATATTTTAAATGGACATGTTCAAAGAAAATGTTCCGTGTCGACTGTGTCAGTGGGCATATTGTAGTTATATGTGAATAAAAGTCTGTATAAATACTTTCACAAAACTTGCAAACTCTTGATACAGTTGGCGAAATGTCAGTCCATATTTTGCTAACCACTCTTGAGTTTTTTAGGGAAAAACCATTTGAGGCACACTTCCATAATATGGCTGGTTTTATAACTGTATGAACGGACATAAATCTATCAAATACGTTTTGGCATCTCATACGTTGTAGCCATTGGCTAGATTCATACTTATAAATATTCTTCTTGACGAGTTTTTTCCAAACAAGTTTGCTCGGAAATATACTTGATTCAATATAATTTACAATAAAATGTACCATATCATATTTTTTTAAAATTTTAAAAATATCAGGAATATAGCCTTTTTGTTTATTATCGGTTCTAACTATAAACATAGATAAGCGTGCATTAAAGACCTGCTTTGGAAGTAGATCATTCGGCATCGAACATAGTTTTTGTAGAAATCCTAACTTTCTTTTATCAACCTCTGCTTGTACTGGCAACCACCCGAGCATGCTTAGACACATATCCGTTCTAGTAAGTCTATCAAATCCCTGTATTACTTTAGCGCAAAAGCGGCAAAAAATCTCCATTTGCTCAATGTTCTGTTTGGATAAATTAAACCAAAGTTCCGACCCATACAATAGCGTTGGTATACAGATCTTATGTATAAGGGACGCTGATAAAATTGGATTAATGAGGTTTGTAGCGAGACCAAGAGGCATTAGAGAGAAGAACGCAGATTTTGCCTTCGTAATCGCAATTTTGATTTTTTCATTATGAGTAAAACTATCGACTAGTGTGATTCCTACATGTTTGACGCTTCTTACAATATTTACTTTGTCTTGACCTAGAAAAAAGTCAGGACATTTTTTTACTCTAGCTTTGTCACCAAAAATGATAATGTTGCTCTTTAAGGGGTTAATTATGTAGCGCCATCTAGTCGAATATCTATTTACTATATCTAACATATTCTGTAAGCTTTCTGGGGATGTACACGATAGAGTGAGATCGTCAGCCAAAGTGCAGTTTCCTGCCTTTACATCTAATATGCATGTTCCGAGATTGCTACGTTCTAACTCGTTCAAGAGCCCATCAATGAACAGATTGTAAATTAGAGTAGAGATAGTCCCACCCTGCCGGACGCCCTGATTTACTGCAAACCACTTTGATTGTACGCCATTAATGTATATACAACTTTGCATGCGTGTATGTGCGTTAGCTATAAGCCGCCAGGGTTTTCCCTGAATGCCTAACTCATGCAGTTTGTAGAATATACCGTTTATCCAGAGAGTGTCAAAAGCCTGTTTCGTGTCCAGGGTGCAGACAAAAACTTTACTGCCTAACTCAACATTATACAATATGGCTTCCTGTAAGTTAAATGATGCCGTTATGGACCCAAGGCATTTCTGATATGCATTTTGTTGTGAGTTTGGAAATTCAATACATTTTGCTTCTATCCAATTTAAGAGTTTTGTATGCAGTATTTTTTCAAATAACTTGTATATGACTGGTAATAATGTGATGGGCCTATAATTGCTTGGGTCTGATCGGGATTTACCATTGTTTTTGAATATAGGAATTATTACGCCCCTTTTACAATTAGATGGTAATATTTCTTCCGTTATAATTTTATTAAATAACGTTGCAAGAACGACATATAACATCTTACCACCTAATTTTAAGTGTTCGTTATAAATATTGTCAAACGAAGCAGCTTTTTTGCTCTTTAGGGACCTGACTAACTTTTCTATATATTCGGCAGTTATGTCGGGATTAAGTTTAGGCGTGTCATCGTAGGTTATATTATTATCGGAAATCTTTTTAATTTCAACTTCTATAGATCTTTTAAAATCGTTATCAAAATTATTTGACTCAAGTGGTGTGTATATCTGCGAGTAGAATTCGCAAAACCGGTCGCAAATACCCTGTGGATCGCGGACAATACCATTTTGTGTTTCAATTTGAGAGCAACTCTGGGTTTTTTGATTTTTTCGTTTCTTTACAAGACTCCAAAATGTTTTGTTATCACATTCCGCGTATTTTTCCAGATCTTCATAAAATTTATTTTCTATGGTTTTAATAGCGTCCTTTTGCGTGTTGACAAATTTTCTTTTCAGTAATTTGTATTCGGTGTAACTTTTAAACTCATTACCGCGCGGTCTATCTTCCGCTATCCACCGCTTTCGCGCGATACGCTGATCACGATGTGCCTGTTGTACGGCTTTTCCCCAGTATGGTTTCGCATGTGTGTTAAATTTCGCTTTGGGGAGGGTATTATTGGCTGATTTTGTTATTATTGATATTATATCATTATAGAAAGTATCTATATCTTGAAAAGTATATTTTGCAATGCTACAGATATGTCATTTTGGTATAGTTCAGTGAAATTATCATTAATTTTGTGCCAAGCAATTTTATCTGTTCTTTGGTTTTCTCGTAATGATTCAAATTGTACATTTATACTAGTAAAAATCGGTAGATGGTCCGATACCCCGAATAAATCATCGTCTAGAATGTGGGTTTCATTGATAATATCAGCGTAACATTTGTGAATTAATATGTGATCCAACATTTTCTCTGCGGTTTAAATGTATAAAATGGACCTTGTCTTGTAGGCTGTAGTCCTAGAGAGAACATTTCATTATCTTTAACGAAATTTGACAGAGATTTATCTCTAAACGTATTGCCTATACCTGCTAAATTTATTAATTCGGCGTTCATGTCACCCGCAATTACTACAGTACCCTGATCGGAGTATGTGTCTAAGGCTGCTTGCAAAGTATTCAGTACATTTTCGTATTCAACATTTGCATAATTTGAAGCCGGCATATAAATACATAAAATGAACAATTTTGTATTATTTTTCAAAATAAGTTCTAAACCAGTTATTTTTTCGTCATGTATTTCATCTAATATTCTAATTGAGAACTTAAGATCTTTCTTAAACAATATTGAAATGCCAGCTTTACCACATTTAACAGAGCCATATACATCAAAGGAGGAGTCACACAATGTATGATTTCTATAGTTTAAATTAATGCTATCCATAAAGAATTTCATGTGAGGTAGTAATTTATGCTCTGTAATGAGCGCTATATCAATATTTAACTCGTCTAATGTTTGACTGAGGCTGGCAGCCGAGGACATAATACCCCTTACATTCCAAGTGATAATGTTTAAGGTATTAAGAAGACAAGGGACT
>JAWPHD010026209.1:0-13841 GCA_037043455.1 Cyrtodaria siliqua | reverse complement strand
ATCCGGAGTTCGCACCATTGTTGGTGCTTCATTTGTTTGTTTGTGTTTCTGGTTATATATATAGGCCCATGAAAATTGCCAATTGTTGATGTAGGATATTCACAACACAAATATAAACATTGAACAAGCTAATGATGTGAACTTTGTAAGAGGTGTTTTTTTTGTTCGTGTTTATATGTATTTCTATGAAAATTGTATGCTAGCTATTTGTTAAAAAAAATAATTTAATATATATGTATGCTTTGCTTGAATAGAGGAGGGGACTCGTCTGGGAGTTGCACTAGTGGTGAAGGAGTGTACCCCCTTATCAGGTGGGACGAGTCTTCTCCCTTATTTAAGTAGACTATAGCTGAAGCTAGTGAGCCAGCACAACAGAAATGTATAACGATAAAAACTTTATTCTCTCTGTCAAAGTGATACTGGCGTGGCGCAGTCGGTAGCGCGGCGGATTTGTAACCGGAGGCCCCGGGTTCAATCCTCCGTGGTGCCACTGAGTTCCGTCGGTGTGTTCTTGGGCAAGACACTTTCCCTCAGCCTCGTCCGTCGGATGGGGACGTAAACCGGGCGGTCTCGTGTATCGGTCTATTCTCCGAGCACGTAAAAGAACCATAGGAATCTATTCGATAATACGAGTAGGGCAGGTTCCCGGATTCCTATGTATCCTTCCCCTCTCTCTGGGGCGGCTCTAAATAACCTATACTGTGTTGATGAGCCGTTAAACAACATTCAATTCAAAGTGATAAAGATCTAAATCTAAAAAAGAAAACCATATATCTTTGGTTTAGGAATTTACATAATATAATATATAAACTCTTTTCTCTTTTCCCGCGTTAAAACTGTACATAATCTTTTATCACTGTATATATGTACCTGAGGTTATATAGAGATTATTTAACTGCTTGGATCGATTATAGGGAAATCCTTCACCAGATGGTAGGTGTGTGGTTCTTTTCACATCTACCATTGAGTGAAGGATTTGCCTATAATCGCAGTTAAATAATCTATTTATTACATTTTAAATAATATGATCTTAACAAAAATTATTCGCTTGAATATTATTGGCGGATGGCAGCAAAACTTTATTGACGTAACAGTTTCTTATTTTTCTATTGTATCAATATATATTGTGTGGTTGTCATTATTTTACGGAAAAGCCTGGAAATATCCGACGCATTCAAGAGTAAGGCCTTAGTATCACCCGGTTACTGAAATCAGTCTTTTTAGGTTGACTAGGTGGCCGAGTGGGCTAAGGCATCTGCTATTGGGTGAGGCGCTATGTCGAGGTTGGTGTCTAAGGCTGCGGGTTCGAATCTGTTGGTAAGTGGTTGGTACAAAATGTTCTCCAAATATATATATATATATATATATATTTTAGTAAAAAATGCAATGGACCAGAAGTAGTAATTGAAGTTGTAAACCGTAATATACATACAACTATAAAAATGCATATTTGCTGAATTGATACACATTTTGTACATTAAAACCCAAACCTGTTTTAATTCGAACCATAAATGATGGAGAAATGATAACACAAATCATGTAGAAACTTGCAGAACTATAATGGCAGCGGATGTGTTCATTAGACAGTCGACTGTAATGCATCTTTTTACATAAATAAACCCTTCAGAATTTTGCGATATTCTTTGTTATTTTTCGTTCATAAGCATTTCAGAATCGCACTATACAATGTTTCTCATTTATTATTAAAACTTTTGCACGATTTTAACACTGACCCTCAGTCATTTACGATATAATTTCTCTGTCTATTTTCAAGTTTGGTAACATTTTCGGTTTTTAAAGTTACACAAGTTTACCACGCCAATGGTATATTCGTTGTAACATTGCCAAGCCTATTCCACTGTTTATCATCATCACCTCTGCCAGGCTCTGGTCCATTTCTTTTTTTACTGAGTATGAAAGAAAAACTATTATATAATTAAAACAATTTTTAATGCTACATTTGTGCTCATGTTGGTGCACTTGTATGTCTGTAATCTTGCATGTATACTGAAAGGAAAAAGAAACGCGACACAGGAAATTCCGCTATATACTGTATGTACAATATACTGCTGTTAATCGAATGGTACATGGCTAAGTAAGGTCTTTCCTTTCGGAAAAAGACTAAAACAACATGTAACACAGCAAATAGTATTCCTGCAAAGTTTCATTATTGACAGAGTACGTGTTTGGCTCAAGCAGGTGAGTAAACTTAGGATGCACAATTTTGCAAACTCTTTACCTTAAATACAGTACTGAACCAGTGTCTTTTTATGCCTGATCCGAAAAACTAGCCAGATCGGACCAGTACCAGCGGAGTTATGGGCCTTGATTTAGTTAAAAATGCTATATTGCTATATTTTGCCTCGTTTAGACGATAGGGCCTTCATTTTTCATCCTATCTTTACCAAACTTTACCACATTGTTAATATCAATAAAAGCTTGGACAAGTTCGAAAACCAGCCAGATCTGACCAGTAACAGTGGAGTTATGGTCCTTGATTTAGTTAAAAATGCTGTATTGCTAAATTTTTCCTCGTTAAGACGATAGGGCCTTCATTTTTCATCCTATCTTTATCAGATTTTACCACATTGTTAATATCAATGAAAGCTCGGACAGTTTCGAAAACCAGCCATATCAGACTAGTAACAGCGGAGTTGTGGCCCTTGATTTAGTTAAAAATCCAGTGTTTTGCCTCTTTAAGACGACAGGGGCTTCATTGTTTATCCGATCTTTATCAGATTGCTAATGTCATTGAAAGCTCAAACACGTTCGAAAACCAGCCATATCGGACCAGTAACAGCGGAGTTATGGCCCTTGATTTAGTTAAAAATCGAATGTTTTGCCTCTTTATGACGATAGGGGCTTCATTGTTTATCCGATCTTTATCAGATTGCTAATGTCATTGAAAGCTCAAACACATTCGAAAACCAGCCATATCGGACCAGTAACAGCGGAGTTATGGCCCTTGATTTAGTTAAAAATGCTATATTTTGCCTCGTTCAGACGATAGGGGCTTCATTGATCATCCGATCTTTACCAAACTTTATCAGATTGTTAATAACAATGAAAGCTTGGATAAGTTCGAAAACCATTCATATCGGACCAGTGACAGCAGAGTTATGGCCCTTGATTTAGTTTAAAATGCTATATTTTGCCTCGTTAAGACGATAGGGCCTTCATTTTTCATCCTATCTTTACCAAACTTTACCACATTGTTAATATCAATGAAAGCTCGGACAAGTTCGAAAACCAGACATATCGGACTAGTAACAGCGGAGTTATGGCCCTTGATTTAGTTAAAAATACTATATTTTGCCTCAAGACGATGGGGGCTTCATTGTTCATCCGATCTTTACCAAACTTGTATCAGATTGTTAATATCAATGAAAGGTCAGACAAGTTCGAAAACCATTCATATCGGACTAGTAACAGGACTAGGACTAGGGCCCTTGATTTAGTTCAAAATGCTATATTTTGCCTCGTTAAGACGATAGGGGCTTCATTGTTCATCTGCTCTTAACCAAACTTTATCAGATTGTTAATATCAATGAAAGCTCGGACAAGTTCGAAAACCAGCCAAATCGGACCAGTAACAGCGGAGTTATGGCCATTGATTTTGTTAAAAATGCTATAATTTGCCTCGTTATATGATAGGGCCTTCATTTTGCATCAGATCTTTGCCAAACTTTACAGATTTTATGACTCTTTTTTTTTTGGTTGTTGAATTTTTTGTTTGAACTTTTTTTTTTTTTGAATTTAAATGTATTTTTTTTTTTTTTTTCAATTTTTGTTTGATTTTTTTTTTTTTTTAGCTCTGTTGTACCAGTCGGACCAATAACAGAGGAATTATGGCTCTTGATTTAGTTAGAAATGCTATATTTTGCCTCATTAATAAGGTAGGGCATTCATTTTTCATCTGATCTTTGCCAAACTTTACCAGATAGTGAGATTCTTTAGTTATGGCCCTTGATTTAGTAAAAAAGCTGTTGTTTTTTTTGCCTGAAAATTTCAAAAAAAACGTAAATGGCAGTCACTCGCTTCATTGATGTTATAAGAGCCATGTTAGCCATGTTAGCGTCCATAGGCCCTCTTGGGCCTCTTGTTTCACAATTATATGCAAAAAAAATCACAATCTGAAAAATTAATTTTTTTAATTTTTTTTTGGGGACCAGTAAGGATACTAGTCTTATATTTTGTTTGTTTACTACATCTCTCAATTCCAACCTTGGAAACTACGTTCTAACTTCAAAATTTCTAGAAAAATGCCGCTATTTTTCACAATGGCATGGGCACAGGCTGCATTCACAAAACACATAAAAAAAATCGCTGTGAACTTCAAAGAGGAACTTCAACTTTTATGAATTTCTTTTTAAAGGTGTACTGTGATTAAAACGTCTACACTATCGCAGTTGTGTCTTATCTCTAACTAACTGCAACTTTTTTTTTTTGCAAAACATCTTGGGATTTCCTTGGAATATGTATGGAAAGTATACAATATATAGCGGAAATTCCCGTTTCTTTTTCCTGTTTCTTTTTCCTTTCAGTAACCTGAGATGTAAGTAAAGAATCTGTTCTGCTCTGTTCTGTTCACTAAGATAATATTTAACCTTCCTTCAGGTGTCCATTACAAGAGGAGACGGTTATTTATTTGACAGATACTAAAAGAGAATTTCTTCAAAGGAAATGGAGATCCAGATTGTGAAGGCTGGATGGCTTCACAGACAAAGTAAGTAGGCTTTTGAATACTGATTACAGATTGTAAACGTGGGATGGATTCACATACAAATAAGTAGGCTACTGAATACTGGTTACAGATTGTAAAGGCTGGATAGCCTCACAGACAAAGTAAGTAGGCTACTGAATACTGGTTACAGATTGTAAAGGCTGGATAGCCTCACAAAGTAAGTAGGCTACTGAATACTGGTTACAGATTGTAAAGGCTGGATAGCCTCACAGACAAAGTAAGTAGGCTACTAAATATGGTTACAGATTGTAAAGGCTGGATGACTTCACAGACAAAGTAAGTAGGCTGTTGAATACTGGTTACAGATTGTAAAGGCTGGATGACTTCACAGACAAAGTAAGTAGGCTACGAAATACTGGTTACAGATTGTAAAGGCTGGATGGATTCACATACAAATAGGTAGGCTACTGAATACTGGTTACAGATTGTAAAGGCTGGATGGATTCACATACAAATAAGTAGGCTACTGAATACTGGTTACAAACAAAATACTGGTTACAAACAAAATATTCTCTGGACTACGGCTCAATAGTATATGGATCGACTCGCAAGTCGTACTTGCAGATGCTCGACCCTATACATAATCAAGGATTACGACTCGCCTTGGGTGCCTTTCGTACATCACCAGCCGAAAGTATATATGTTGAAGCTAATGAACCATCACTGTCTCATAGACGGGACAAGTTAGCCCTTCAATATGCCATTAAATTAAAATCTAACCCTTCAAACCCAACTTTCGATAATGTCTTTAATCCTAGTTGTGAACCTCTTTTTGATCGAAAACCGAAGGCCATCCGACCATTTGGTCTTCGTATTAAACCAAAATTAAGAGACACTGAAATCGACCTAAATTTGATTGCCAAGTACAAAGTACCACACATTCCACCGTGAACTTTGGAAACACCAACAATTATTTTCGACCTTTGTAATAGTAACAAATCCAGTACAGACCCTACTGTCTTTCAAAGCAAAGGACTAGGTATGATAAGGGACAGAATTGGCCCCCAATATTGAAAGTTTTAATGCACAAGTTTTGAATATCCAATTTAACTACAAATGAACTGAATCAATATTAAAACTCATTACAAGTATTTTTGAAGGCTCTAAATGAGTTTAACAGCCTCTCACACAAGGCCTTTTCTTTCAAAAAATGACATTTTTGTTCATTTTCAGCAGTTTTCGATCAGTTTTTGGTCTTGGAAATACAGAGCGCACCCTCGAGCACAGCTGATTTTTTGTTGAAACAGGTACTTGAAGGGATCAGCCAAAAAACTGTGTGTGCTCGGAGGTGCGCTCTATATTTTTAGGATCAAAGTATTGCCCAGAAAGGTCCAAAATCTACAAAATATAACAAAATTACAAAAAATACCGTTTTTTGAGACCCTATTAAATCTTCTAGATAAATAAAATAAATAAAAATATATTTTAAAGATAGAAAATGATCAATTTACTTCAATATGCATAATAGATTATATATATACACAGATGGTTCTAAAGATGGAGATAAGGTAGCTGCAGCAGCTGTTGTTCACAAACACAGCATAAAGAGCCGCCTGCCTGACAAGGCCTCTATATTTTCAGCTGAACTTAAGGCAATTGAACTTGCCTTAAATTATATTCAGGAATCTGATGATGACCATTTTGTAACCTTTTCTGATTCCCTTTCATCTCTTTAAGCACTGGGTAATATGAAACATGATAACCCAGTTGTGCTTCAACTTTTAGAAAAGTACAATTCTCTTATAATTGATAATGTTATTATTTTCTGCTGGCTTCCAAGCCATGTAGGAATACGTGGTAATGATAGAGCTGATAGTGCTGCTAAAGCAGCATTAGGTTTACATATATCTGATACCAAATTACCTTATACTGATTTTAAAAGTTGTATTAACACATATATTCGTAACTCTTGGCAAGCTGCTTGGGATTTGTCAGTTAACAATAAACTCCATTCAATTAAACCGTTACTCGGAGAATGGCGTTCTTCTAGTAGACCCATTCGTCGAGAGGAAGTTGTCCTAACCCGGTGCAGGATAGGGCATACACGTTATACTCATTCATATTTATTACAAGGTGAGCAATTACCAGAATGTATACCCTGCTTTGCACCGTTAACGGTCAAACACATATTGCTGGAATGTGTACACTTTGATCCTATGCGTCAAAGGTACTACAATGTTAATACTATGACCCAGTTATTTAATACTATAGATTTTAGTCTAGTATTAGATTTCCTGAAGGAAGTCAGACTATATAAATCATTATAATATGTTCTTGTATATATTTACTTTTTTATATACCCGTTTTCGGGCATTTGTTGATTTACATATATAGTTTATATTACTACCATATCATCCCTTATTTTTTAATAGTTTTATCTTGATATATTTACATTAATTTTTAATTAATCCTTCATTTCTTCATCTTTCATCAGTTTTTGCGCACAATATGACCTATTTATGTGTCGACGTGCCGTAAAACACCATTCATTCATTCATTCATTCATTCATTCATTCATTCATTCATTCATTCATTCATTCATTCATTCAAACAAAATATATTTGAAGAGACGCACGACAGTCTTGATTACTATGAAAACTTGAGGTATCACAACATCTTTAGCTCACCTGAGCCCAGTCTCATTAAAATCAGATCCAAAATATTCGCTCCACTACTTTCCGCTATTTAGACCTGACCATATTACATACCGGGTCACCTCAGATTGACCTTACGATTAGCCAATCAGATTTCAGCCTACAAAATTCTTCGGTATTGACAGCTTCACTGCACATGTCGCATTGAACAGTAAAAGTCTACGCTTGCTGTTGAAAGAGACAATGTCCGTAACTTTTAGCTGATAAAACACAAATGAATTGCGTTGACAAACATAATACACCAACATTATTGAATATTTACTGGAAAAAAAAAAAGATTATAAACTTGACGGAATTTAATAGCGGTACAAATATTTTTACCGATTCGTGGGATTGAACCCACACACTAAAATTACACTGGTAATTCCGTGGTCGAGCACGCTATCAACTGAGCTAATCGGGCCACATGTAATATGGCGTACTATTTAGGCTATACAGTGTCGTAATAATTTCGGTGGAAAAATACACGACAGTGCCAATGATTTTCTTCGCATCTTGATGTAAAACATACCATTCAGTGCATTTCTCTGATTGTATCGTGCAATAACACAGCAATAACACACGAAGACTTTTATCTTTATTCGGATATGTAGATTTGCGTTTGTTCAGTTCACTCGAATAGAATAAGTTTTAATTTCATGTAAATTATAAATGAAACGCGCAATTTCATTGGTTGAATTTAGTTGATCTTCTCATGAATATTGATTAGATGAAAGATCAATCTGAGGTGACCCGGTATGTAATATGGTCAGATCTAAATAGCGGAAAGTAGTGGAGCGAATATTTGGATCTGATTTTAATGAGATTGACCTGAGCCAAAGGCTCAAAGGTGAGCTATTGGGATCACTCTTCGTCCGTACTTCCGTCCATCCATCCATGGTTGATACTGAGGTCAGTGCCTTTTAAAGTTATAAACGAATTAGGTCAGTGCGACATCCAAGATGGCCACCATTACCATATATGGTCAAAACCTTAAAAATCTTCCTCTTAAGAAACACGTCACCATGTTCCTTTTGAATGATTTTGGCAGAGTTATGGCCCTTTACATACACGCATATTAACACACTTCTTCATCTTACTTATTCATTCTACCCGAAGGAATGTTGTTACACACATCTGATACTTTTTCATTTTGGCAGAGTTATGGCCCTTTTCATAAAACTAACCTGCAACCTGACCTGGCTCATAACTTCGCAAAATATTGAGCTATGGTCATACAGTTATTCTTTACCAATTATTCATTACTTTTGACATTTCCAATAAGTATGAGTTTTATTTTGGTAGAGTTATGGCCTTTTTAAGTTTAACCTGCAACCTAACTTGCTCAAATAAGCTCACAGCAGGCATCACAAGTTTTGCATGGAACATCCTTCTAGTTTTACGCGTGTGGAATCCATTTAAATAAAAAGGAGTTTGTAGAACTTAACAAGTGAAGAAAAAAAATATTGTGTGTATTTTTTGCTCCAAAAACCCATATATTTTTAGAAATGTGAGTGTTATAAATGCCTTTTTCTCAAAAACGAGTATGGTGACATACGTTTTTTATTTCGATTATCTTGGAAGTACATGATACTTGCTAACAATACAGAAGTTTTGAAAAAAAGTTGTTCGTAGGAAATACTTATTTTCCCTCAAAATGTCTCTTTTTTTTCCCCCCCTCCAAAACCTACCGTTTTTTCCGAGGATCCGCAAGGTAATCTTTCATTGTCGTTTTAATTCAACAGATAACTCCCTTTATTAGCTCGACTGATAAGTCGAGCTTATGCCGTGGTGCGGCGTCCGTGGTGCGGCGTCCGTCTGTCCGTAAACTTTTATTTGTAGCGACTACTCCCCTGAAACTACTGGATGGATATTCATGAAACTTTACAGAAATGTTACCCATGAAGTTGAGTTGATCCTAGCAAAAATTCATGTTGATGTGAAATCCAAGATGGCCGCCAAAGCTAAAATTTGATTTTTAAAATACAAGTTTGTAGCGACTACTTCTTGGAAACTAAAAGAGATATTGATATGGGACTTTTTCTAAAATGATCAGCATGACATGATGTTGGTCCTTGTCAAAAATTGTTTTGATTCGACATTAAACATGGCTGCCAGTGGCCATCTTTGTTTACATAGAGTTACATAATGAAAACTTGTAGCGTCTACTCCTCTGAAACTACTTGTCGGATGTTCATAAAAACTTCACAGGAATGTTGCTCTTAATTTCTAGTTGATCCTAGGAAAATTTCAGGCTGACCGGAAATTCAAGATGGCCGCCACGGCTAAAAATAGATTTAAAATAAATAATTTTTTAACGACTACTTGTTGAAAACTATAAGTGATTTGATATGGATATGGGACCTTTACTAAATTGATCAGTATGACATGATGTTGGTCCTTGTCAAAAATCGTTTTGATTCGACATTTAACATGGCTGCCAGTGGCCATCTTTGTTTACATAGATTTATATAGTAAAAACTTGTAGCAACTACTGCTCTGAAACTACTTCACAACTTTTTATGAAACTTCACAGGAATTTTGCTCTTGATGTCTAATTGATCCCAGAATGTTTTTAGGTTGGCCAGAAATTCATGATGGCTGCCATGGCTAAAAATAGATTTTCAAAATACAAGTTTGTAGCGACTACTTCTTGAAAACTATAAGTTATATTGATATGGGACTTTTTCTAAAATGATCAGTATGACATGATGTTGATCCTTGTCAAAAGTTATTTTGATTTGACTTTAAACATGGCCGCCAGCAGCCATCTTTGTTTACATAGAGTTATATAATGAAAACTTGTAGAGACTACTCCTCTGAAACTACTTGAAGAATTTTCATGAAACTTCACAGGAATGCTGATCTAGCTATCAAAAACCTATCAATAGAGCTTCAAGGTCATTGACCTCTTGTTAATTTTAAAACTTCTCTAAATCATCGAAGCTACAAAACTGATGTTTAATGTCCATCTATAGTCCAACATTTATCCACATTTCCACTTTTAAACATGCACTGAAATAATTCTAATTTTTTTAAATGAGCACTGACGTAAAAAAAAACCATACCTTACTCCATGGGCGACCTTGAAATTTTAATATTTAGCAGGTTGTAACCTTTGTGTTTACGGCTGTTTCTTAATCACATTTTGCTACATTCTTCAAACTTCATCTCTAAATACGTATTGACAGCCACTACTCATTGAAACCAAAAGAATGTGATCCTAAATTTATTTCATTAACTGAATGAATGCTGTTTTACAGCTCATCAAACCAGTATAGGTCATTTGGAGCTGCCCCAGAGAGACTATTGTGTGTGTTTTTTGGCTATTTTCCTAGCCGTAATTTGGTCATACTCCCAATGCCAAAACTTATTCCCAATTGTAAAAAAAATAAAATCTGAAGTTTATGAAAAATCACACTAAAATTCCCAATTGTGACGGTGTAGGTTATGTTCCCAGAATATAGAGAGAAAACAAAACACTGCATAGGAGTCCTGGAACGTGCCCTACTCTTACTAACAGATAGAGATTCCTATGGTTAGTTAACCTGCTCTGAGGATAGATGCCGATACACGGGACCAGCCAGTTTACATCCCCGTCCGATGGACGAGGTTAAACTAGGATCACCATGCTATCCACTAGGCCACATCAGCTCCATAATAGAAAGTACTGTTTATGGTTTTGCAGGTTCTGTGCTGAAGCGATGGAAGAGATGCTGGTTTGTACTAAACAGGGCTGGAGAGCTGATGTACTTTGATTCAGAGGACAGTCACGCGCCCGAGGAGACGCTCGTGATCCGTGCTGTGTGCCTGGGCATCAGAACCGGGGGACAGGTAATGACTGGTATTCTGGTTTATTAATCCAGGTAATGACTGGTATTCTGGTTTATTGATCCAGGTAATGACTGGTATTCTGGTTTATTGATCCAGGTAATGACTGGCTTTCTGGTTTATTGATCCAGGTAATGATTGGTTTTCTGGTTTATTGATCCAGGTAATGACTGGTATTCTGGTTTATTGATCCAGGTAATGACTGGTATTCTAGTTTATTGATCCAGGTAATGACTGGTAATATGGTTTATTGATCCAGGTAATGACTGGTATTCTGGTTTATTGATCCAGGTAATGACTGGTATTCTGGTTTATTGATCCAGGTAATGACTGGTATTCTGGTTTATTGATCCAGGTAATGACTGGTATTCTGGTTTATTGATCCAGGTAATGACTGGTTTTCTGGTTTATTGATCCAGGTAATGACTGGTATTCTGGTTTATTGATCCATGTAATGACTGGTATTCTGGTATATTGATCCAGGTAATGACTGGTTTCTGGTTTATTGATCCAGGTAATGACTGGTATTCTGGTTTATTGATCCAGGTAATTTCTGGTTTATTGATCCAGGTAATGACTGGTTTGCTGGTTTATTGATCCAGGTAATGACTGGTATGCTGGTTAATTGATCCAGGTAATGACTGGTATGCTGGTTTATTGATCCAGGTAATGACTGGTATGCTTGTTTATTGATCCAGGTAATGACTGGTATTCTGGTTTATTGATCCAGGTAATGACTGGTATTCTGGTTTATTGATCCAGGTAATGACTGGTATGCTGGTTTATTGATCCAGGTAATGACTGGTATGCTGGTTTATTGATCCAGATAATGACTGGTATTCTGGTTTATTGATCCAGGTAATGACTGGTATGCTGGTTTATTGATCCAGGTAATGACTGGTGTGCTGGTTTATTGATCCAGGTAATGACTGGTATGCTGGTTTATTGATCCAGGTAATGACTGGTATGCTGGGGGACAGGTAATGACTGGTATGCTTGGGGACAGGTAATGACTAGTATGCTGGTGGACAGGTAATGACTGGTATGCTGGGGGACAGGTAATGACTGGTATGCTGGGGGACAGGTAATGACTGGTATGCTAGGGGACAGGTAATGACTGGTATGCTGTGGGACAGGTAATGACTGGTATGCTGGTTTATTGATCCAAGGATCTTGAGTTCTATCATGTTGTTTTCAAAAAAAAAAAGAAGTTTTTCTCCTATAGCACTCTTGATGGTTCATAAAACAAGTAATAAAACATGAGGGCCAATGGCCGTCAATATCGCTCACCTGATGACCTTTGGAAATATGAAAAAATTGTCAAACAAGCTTATAATTTCATAACAGAATTAGATCTCGTGCAGTCGATGGCATGCCATCATGAAATCCCACACCAGCCTTGACGTGTTCAAACACAGTAAATATATATATGGTCTGTTCATGCCCAGTAAGTGTTACATATATATGGTAATAGGGTAAGGATCTCAATGGTTTCCAAGTTAAAATTATATGCTTATTGGGGGGATCTCAACAGTTTCCAAGTTATTATCCAGGGGCTATTTTCCCTGGGGTGGGGACAGACCCCAGAGCTGATGATGACTGGATGGTTGTATCCATCTGTTCATGCACAGTAAGTGTATATTATGGTTAAAGGGTGGGGATCTCAACGGTTTCCATGTTATGACCCAAGAGCTATGTTTCCAGGTTTTGGAAGGACCCCGGGATGAAGCTGGTTGGATAGTGGTATCCATCTGTTCATGCTCAGTAAGTGTACATATGGTTATAGGGTGGGGATCTCAGCAGTTTCTAAGTTATGATCCAGGGGCTATTTCCCAAGGGATGGGGAAGACCACTGGGCTGATGCTGGTTGGATGGCTGTATCCGTCCGTTATCCAGTAAGTGTGTATATATGGTTATAGGGTGGGGATATTTACGGTTTCCAAGTTAAGACCCAGGGTCTATGTCCCCATGGGCCGATGCTGGTTGGATGGTTGTATCCATCTATTCATGCCCAGTAAGTTTATTTATTGTTAATATATGCTGGTGATCTCAATGGTTTCCACGTTTTGATCCAAGGGCTATGTTTCCAGGGGTGTGGATTGACCCCGGGGCCGAAGCTGGTTGGATAGTGGTATCTGCGTGTTCATGCTCAGTAAGTATATATGGGTATAGGGTATATGGTGGGGATCGGTATATGGTGGGATCCCAACAGTTTCTAAGTTATGATACAGGGGCTATTTTCCCAGGGGTGGGGAAAGACTCCTGGGCTGATGCTGGTTGAATGGTTGTATCTGTCTGTTCATGCTCTGTAAACAACTGTGGTTTCATGTTCATGCTCTGTAAACAACTGTGGTTTCAGATAAAAAATATTTTTTCCCTGTATTAGTCATGTTAATAAACATGCGACACCTGGGATGGGACCAAATTTGACCCCAGGGTCACCATTTGACCAACCTTGGTAGAGGACCATAGGCATATAATGCCACATGCAATATATGAGAACACTGTGTCTTGTAGTTTCAAAGAAGAAGATTTTTTAAAAAATTTCCCTAAATAATTCTGTGCAAAACATGTAAAATGTCTATATACAAAAGTTGGAACCACTGGGAACAGCCATTTTTTAACCCGGGGAC
>JAWPHD010026208.1:0-13848 GCA_037043455.1 Cyrtodaria siliqua | reverse complement strand
TATATGTGTAAGAACTGAATATATATGTGTTAGAACTCAATATATATGTGTAAGAACTGAATATATATGTGTAAGAACTGCATATATGTGTAAGAACTGAATATATATGCGTAAGAACTGAATATATATGTGTAAGAACTGAATATATATGTGTAAAAACTGAATATATATGTGTAAGAGCTGAATATATATGTGTAAGAACTGAATATGTATGTGTAAGAGCTGAATATATATGTGTAAGAACTGAATATATATGCGTAAGAACTGAATATATATGCGTAAGATCGGAATATATGTGTAAGAACTGAATATATATGTGTTAGAACGGAATATATATTTGTAAGAACTGAATATATATGCGTAAGAACGGAATATATATGTGTAAGAACGGAATATATATGTGTAAGAACTGAATATATATGTGTAAGAACTGAATATATATGTGTTAGAACTAAATATATGTGTAAGAACTGAATATATATGTGTAAGAACTGAATATATATGTGTTAGAACTAATATATAGTGTAAGAACTGAATATATATGTGTAAGAACTAAATATGTATGTGTAAGAGCTGAATATATATGTGTAAGAACTGAATATATATGTGTAGAGCTGAATATATATGTGTAAGAACTGAATATATATGCGTAAGAACTGAATATATATGCGTAAGATCGGAATATATGTGTAAGAACTGAACATATATGCGTAGAATTGAATATATATGAGTAAGAACTGAATATATGCGTAAGAACTGAATATATGCGTAAGAACTGATATATATCTGTAAGAACTGAATATATTTTTGTAAGAACTGCATATA
This sequence comes from Cyrtodaria siliqua, assembly GCA_037043455.1. Taxonomy (NCBI): domain Eukaryota; kingdom Metazoa; phylum Mollusca; class Bivalvia; order Adapedonta; family Hiatellidae; genus Cyrtodaria; species Cyrtodaria siliqua. The sequence goes on along the minus strand of JAWPHD010026208.1, from coordinate 13,023 downwards.
TATGTGTAAGAACTGAATATATATGCGTAAGAACGGAATATATATGTGTAAGAACTGAATATATATGTGTAATAACTGAATATATATGTGTTAGAACGGAATATATATGTGTAAGAACTGAATATATATGTGTAAAAACTGAATATATATGCGTAAGAACGGAATATATATGTGTAAGAACGGAATATATATGTGTAAGAACTGAATATAATGTGTAAGAACTGAATATATATGTGTTAGAACTGAATATATATGTGTAAGAACTGAATATATATGTGTAAGAACTGAATATATATGTGTAAGAGCTGAATATATATTTGTAAGAACTGAATATATATGCGTAAGAACTGAATATATATGCGTAAGATCTAATATATGTGTAAGAACTGAACATATATGCGTAAGAATTGAATATATATGCGTAAGAACTGAATATATGCGTAAGAACTGAATATATGTGTGTTAGAACGGAATATATATGTGTAAGAACTGAATATATATGTGTAAAAACTGAATATATATGCGTAAGAACGGAATATATATGTGTAAGAACAGAATATATATGTGTAAGAACTGAATATATATGTGTAAGAAACTGAATATATATGTGTAAGAGCTGAATATATATTTGTAAGAACTGAATATATATGCGTAAGAACTGAATATATATGCGTAAGATCGAAATATATGTGTAAGAACTGAACATATATGCGTAAGAACTGAATATATATGCCGTAAGAACTGAATATATGCGTAAGAACTGAATATATGCGTAAGAACTGAATATATATGCGTAAGAAACTGAATATATGAGTAAGAACGGAATATATGCGTAAGAACTGATATATGCGTAAGAACTGAATATATATGTGTAAGAACTGAATATATTTGTGTAGGAACTGCATATATATGTGTTAGAACTGAATATATATGTGTAAGAACTGAATATATATGTGTAAGAACTGAATATATATGTGTTAGAACTGAATATATATGTGTAAGAACTGAATATATATATGTAAGAACTGAATATATATGTGTAAGAGCTGAATATATATGTGTAAGAACTGAATAAATATGCGTAAGAACTGAATATATATGCGTAAGATCGGAATATATGTGTAGAACTGAATATATGCGTAAAAACTGAATATATATGTGTAAGAACTGAATATATTTGTGTAAGAACTGCATATATATGTGTAAGAACTGAATATATTTGCGTAAGAACGGAATATATATGAGTAAGAACGGAATATATATGTGTAAGAACGGAATATATATGTGTAAGAACTGAATATATACGTGTAAGAACTGAATATATATGTGTTAGAACTGAATATATATGTGTAAGAACTGAATATATATGTGTAAGAACTGAATATATATGTGTTAGAACTGAATATATATGTGTAAGTACTGAATATATATGTGTAAGAACTGCATATATGTGTAAGAACTGAATATATATGCATAAGAACTGAATATATATGTGTAAGAACTGAATATATATGTGTAAGAACTGAATATATATGTGTAAGAGCTGAATATATATGTGTAAGAACTGAATATATATGTGTAAGAGCCTGAATATATATGTGTAAGAACTGAATATATATGCGTAAGAACTGAATATATATGCGTAAGATCGGAATATATGTGTAAGAAATGAATATATATGTGTTAGAACGGAATATATATTTGTAAGAAATGAATATATATGCGTAAGAACGGAATATTTATGTGTAAGAACGGAATATATATGTGTAATAACTGAATATATATGTGTAAGAACTGAATATATATGTGTTAGAACTGAATATATTTATGTAAGAACTGAATATATATGTGTAAGAACTGAATATATTTGTGTTAGAACTGAATATATATGTGTAAGAACTGATATATGTGTAAGAACTGATATATATGTGTAAGAGCTGAATATATATGTGTAAGAACTGAATATATATGTGTAAGAGCTGAATATATATGTGTAAGAACTGAATATATATGCGTAAGAACTGATATATATGCGTAAGATCGGAATATATGTGTAAGAACTGAAACATATATGCGTAAGAATTGAATATATATGCGTAAGAACTGAATATATGCGTAAGAACTGAAGATATGCGTAAGAACTGAAATATATCTGTAAGAACTGAATATATTTTTGTAAGAACTGCATATATATGTGTAAGAACTGAATATATGCGTAAGAACTGAATATATGCGTAAGAACTGAATATATATGTGTAAGAACTGATATATTTGTGTAAGAACTGAGTATATATGTGTAAGAGCTAAATATATATGTGTAAGAACTGAATATATATGCGTAAGATCGGAATATATGTGTAAGAACTGAACATATATGTGTAAGAACTGCATATATATGTTAGAACGGAATATATATGTGTAAGAACTGAATATATATGCGTAAGAACGAAATATATTTGTGTACGAACGGAATATATATGTGTAAGAACTGAATATATATGTATAAGAACTGAATATATATGTGTAAGAACTGAATATATATGTGTAAGAACTGCATATATTTGTGTAAGAACTGAATATATATGCGTAAGAAGTGAATATATATGTGTAAGAACTGAATATATATGTATAAGAACTGAATATATATATGAAAGAACGGAACATATGTGTAAGAACTGAATATATATTTGTAAGAACTGAATATATATGTGTTAGAACGGAATATATATGCGTAAGAACTGAATATATATGTGTAAGAACTGAATATATATGAGTAAGAACAAAATATATATGCGTAAGAACTGAATATATATGCGTAAGAACTGAATATATATGTGTAAGAACTGAATATATATGCGTAAGAACTGAATATAAATGCGTAAGAACGGAATATATATGTGTAAGAACTGAATATATATGTGTAAGAACTGAATATATATGTGTAAGACCTGAATATATTTGTGTAAGAACTGCATATATATGTGTAAAAACTGAATATATATGCGTAAGACCTGAATATATATGTGTAAGAACTGAATATATATGTGTAAGAACTGAATATATATCCGTAAGAACTAAATATATGCGTAAGAACTGATATATATGCGTAAGAACTGAATATATATGCGTAAGAACGGAATATATATGTGTAAGAACTGAATATATATGTGTTAGATCGAAATATATATGTGTAAGAACTGAATATATATGCGTAAGAACGGAATATATATGTGTAAGAACTGAATATATATGTGTAAGAACTGAATATATATGTGTTAGAACTGAATATATATGTGTAAGAACCGAATATATATGTGTAAGAACTGAATATATATGTGTTAAAACGGAATATATATGTGTAAGAACTGAATATATATGTGTTAGAACGGAATATATATGTGTAAGAACTGAATATATATGCGTCAGAACGGAATATATATGTGTAAGAACGGAATATATATGTGTAAGAACGGAATATATATGTGTAAGAACTGAATATATGTATAAGAACTGAATATATATGTGTAAGAACTGAATATATATGTGTAAGAACTGCATATATTTGTGTAAGAACTGAATATATATGCGTAAGAACTGAATATATATGTGTAAGAACTGAATATATATGTATAAGAACTGAATATATATGTGTAAGAACGGAATATATATGTGTAAGAACTGAATATATATTTGTAAGAACTGAATATATATGTGTAGAACTGAATATATATGTGTAAGAAATGAATATATATGTGTAAGAACTGAATAGATATGTGTAAGAGCTGAATACATATGTGTAAGAACTGAATATATATGTGTAAGAACTGATATATATGCGTAAGAACGGAATATATATGTGTAAGAACTGAATATATATGCGTAAGAACGGAATATATATGTGTAAGAACTGAATATATATATGTAAGAACTGAATCTATATGTGTTAGATCTGAATATATATGTGTAAGAAATGAATATATATGCGTAAGAACGGAATATATATGTGTAAGAACTGAATATATATGTGTAAGAACTGAATATATATGTGTTAGAACGGAATATATATGTGTAAGAACTGAATATATATGTGTAAGAACTGAATATATATGTGTAAGAGCTAAATATATATGTGTAAGAACTGAATATATATGCGTAAGAACTGAATATATATGCGTAAGATCGGAATATATGTGTAAGAACTGGACATATATGCGTAAGAATTGAATATATATGCGTAAGAACTGAATATATGTGTAAGAACTGAATATATGCGTAAAAACTGAATATATATGTGTAAGAACTGAATATATTGGTGCAAGAACTGCATATATATGTGTAAGAATTGAATATATATGCGTAAGAACGGAATATATATTTTTAAGAACTGAATTTATATGCTTAAGAACGGAATATATATGCGTAAGAACTGAATATATATGTGTAAGAACTGAATATATATGTGTAAGAACTGAATATATATGCGTAAGAACGGAATATATATGTTTAAGAACGTTATATATATGTATAAGAACTGAATATATATGTGTAAGAATGGAATATATATGTGTAAGAACTGAATATATGCGTAAGAACTAAATATATATGTGTAAGAACTGAATATATATGTGTAAGAACTGAATATATATGCGTAAGAACGGAATATATATGTGTAAGAACTGAATATATATGTGTAAGAACTGAATATATATGTGTTAGATCGGAATATATATGTGTAAGAACTGAATATATATGCGTAAGAACGGAATATATATGTGTAAGAACTGAATATATATGCGTAAGAACTGAATATATATGCGTAAGAACGGAATATATATGTGTAAGAACTGAATATATATGTGTAAGAACTGAATATATATGTGTAAGACCTGAATATATTTGTGTAAGAACTGCATATATATGTGTAAAAACTGAATATATATGCGTAAGACCTGAATATATATGTGTAAGAACTGAATATATATGTGTAAGAACTGAATATATATCCGTAAGAACTAAATATATGCGTAAGAACTGAATATATATGCGTAAGAACTGAATATATATGCGTAAGAACGGAATATATATGTGTAAGAACTGAATATATATGTGTTAGATCGAAATATATATGTGTAAGAACTGAATATATATGCGTAAGAACGGAATATATATGTGTAAGAACTGAATATATATGTGTAAGAACTGAATATATATGTGTTAGAACTGAATATATATGTGTAAGAACCGAATATATATGTGTAAGAACTGAATATATATGTGTTTAAAACGGATTATATATGTGTAAGAACTGAATATATATGTGTTAGAACGGAATATATATGTGTAAGAACTGAATATATATGCGTCAGAACGGAATATATATGTGTAAGAACGGAATATATATGTGTAAGAACGGAATATATATGTGTAAGAACTGAATATATATGTATAAGAACTGAATATATATGTGTAAGAACTGAATATATATGTGTAAGAACTGCATATATTTGTGTAAGAACTGAATATATATGCGTAAGAACTGAATATATATGTGTAAGAACTGAATATATATGTATAAGAACTGAATATATATGTGTAAGAACGGAATATATATGTGTAAGAACTGAATATATATTTGTAAGAACTGAATATATATGTGTAGAACTGAATATATATGTGTAAGAAATGAATATATATGTGTAAGAACTGAATATATATGTGTAAGAGCTGAATACATATGTGTAAGAACTGAATATATATGTGTAAGAACTGAATATATATGCGTAAGAACGGAATATATATGTGTAAGAACTGAATATATATGCGTAAGAACGGAATATATATGTGTAAGAACTGAATATATATATGTAAGAACTGAATCTATATGTGTTAGATCTGAATATATATGTGTAAGAAATGAATATATATGCGTAAGAACGGAATATATATGTGTAAGAACTGAATATATATGTGTAAGAACTGAATATATATGTGTTAGAACGGAATATATATGTGTAAGAACTGAATATATATGTGTAAGAACTGAATATATATGTGTAAGAGCTAAATATATATGTGTAAGAACTGAATATATATGCGTAAGAACTGAATATATATGCGTAAGATCGGAATATATGTGTAAGAACTGGACATATATGCGTAAGAATTGAATATATATGCGTAAGAACTGAATATATGTGTAAGAACTGAATATATGCGTAAAAACTGAATATATATGTGTAAGAACTGAATATATTGGTGCAAGAACTGCATATATATGTGTAAGAATTGAATATATATGCGTAAGAACGGAATATATATTTTTAAGAACTGAATTTATATGCTTAAGAACGGAATATATATGCGTAAGAACTGAATATATATGTGTAAGAACTGAATATATATGTGTAAGAACTGAATATATATGCGTAAGAACGGAATATATATGTTTAAGAACGTTATATATATGTATAAGAACTGAATATATATGTGTAAGAATGGAATATATATGTGTAAGAACTGAATATATGCGTAAGAACTAAATATATATGTGTAAGAACTGAATATATATGTGTAAGAACTGAATATATATGCGTAAGAACGGAATATATATGTGTAAGAACTGAATATATATGTGTAAGAACTGAATATATATGTGTTAGATCGGAATATATATGTGTAAGAACTGAATATATATGCGTAAGAACGGAATATATATGTGTAAGAACTGAATATATATGTGTAAGAACTAAATATATATGTGTTAGAACTGAATATATATGTGTAAGAACCCAATATATATGTGTAAGAACTGAATATATATGTGTTAAAAGGGAATATATATGTGTAAGAACTGAATATATATGTGTTAGAACGGAATATATATGTGTAAGAACTGAATATATATGCGTAAGAACGGAATATATATGTGTAAGAACGGAATATATATGTGTAAGAACTGAATATATATGTGTAAGAACTGAATATATATATGTAAGAGCTGAATATATATGTGTAAGAACTGAATATATATGCGTAAGAACTGAATATATATGCGTAAGATCGGAATATATGTGTAAGAACTGAATATATGCGTAAGAACTGAATATATATGTGTAAGACCTGAATATATTTTGTGTAAGAACTGCATATATATGTGTAAAAACTGAATATATATGTGTTAGTACGAATATATATGTGCAAGAACTGCATATATATGTGTAAAAACTTAATATATATGCGTAAGAACGGAATATAATGTGTAAGAACTGAATATATATGTGTAAGAACTGAAATATATATGTGTAGAGAACTGAATATATATGTGTAAGAACTGAATATATATGTTTAGAACGGAATATATATGTGTAAGAACTGAATTATATATGTGTAAGAGCTAAATATATATGTGTAAGAACTGAATATATATGCGTAAGAACTGAATATATATGCGTAAGATCGGAATATATGTGTAAGAACTGGACATATATGCGTAAGAATTGAATATATATGCGTAAGAACTGAATATATGTGTAAGAACTGATATATGCGTAAAAACTGAATATATATGTGTAAGAATTGAATCTATATGCTTAAGAGCGGAATATATATGTGTAAGAATTGAATCTATATGCTTAAGAGCGGAAAATATATATGTGTAAGAACTGAATTTATATGCTTAAGAACGGAGTATATATGCGTAAGAACTGAATATAATGTGTAAGAACTGAATATTATATGTGTAAGAACTGAATATATATGCGTAAGAACGGAATATATATGTGTAAGAACGGAATTTATATGTATAGAACTGAATATATATGTGTAAGAATGGAATATATATGTGTAAGAACTTGAATATATGCTAAGAACTGAATATATGCGTAAGAACTAAAATATATATGTGTAAGAACTGAATATATATGTGTAAGAACTGAATATATATGCGTAAGAACGGAATATATATGTGTAAGAACTGAATATATATATGTTAGAACGGAATATATATGTGTAAGAACTGAATATATATGTGTAAGAACTGAATATATATGCGTAAGAACTGAATATTTATGCGTAAGATCGGATTATATGTGTAAGAACTGAACATATATGCTTAAGATTTGAATATATATGCGTAAGAACTGAATATATGCGTAAGAACTGAATATATGCGTAAGAACTGAATATATGTTTGTAAGACCTGAATATATTTGTGTAAGAACTGCATATATATGTGTAAAAACTGAATATATATGCGTAAGAACGGAATATATATGTGTAAGAACTGAATATATATGTGTAAGAACTGAATATATATGCGTAAGAACTAAATATATATGCGTAAGAACTGAATATATATGCGTAAGAACTGAATATATATGTGTAAGAACTGAATATATATGCGTAAGAACTGAATATATATGCGTAAGAACTTAATTTATATGCTTAAGAACGGAATATATATGTGTAAGAACTGAATATTTATGTGTAGAACTGAATATATATGTGTAAGAAATGAATATATATGTGTAAGAACTGAATATATATGTGTAAGAACTGAATATATATGTGTAAGAACGGAATATGTATGTGTAAGAACTGAATATATATGTATAAGAACGGAATATATATGTGTAATAACTGAATATATATGTGTAAGAACTGAATATATATGTGTAAGAACTGAATATATATGTGTTAGAACGGAATATATATGTGTAAGAACTGCATTTATATGTGTAGAAACTGAATATATATGCGTAAGAACGGAATATATATGTGTAAGAACTGAATATATATGTGTAAGAACTGAATATATATGCGTAAGAACAAAATATATATGCGTAAGAACTGAATATATATGCGTAAGAACTGAATATATATGTGTAAGAACTGAATATATATGCGTAAGAACGGAATATATATGTGTAAGAACTGAATATATATGTGTAAGAACTGAATATATATGCGTAAGAACGGATTATATATGTGTAAGAACTGAATATATATGTGTAAGAACTGAATATATATGCGTAAGAACGGAATATATATGTGTAAGAACTGAATATATATGTGTTAGAACGGAATATATATGTGTAAGAACTGAATATATATGCGTAAGAACGGAATATATATGTGTAAGAACTGAATATATATATATAAGAACTGAATATATATGTGTTAGAACTGAATATATATGTGTAAGAACTGAATATATATGTGTAAGAACTGAATATATATGTGTAAGAACTGAAATATATATGTGTTAGAACGGAATTATATATGTGTAAGAACTGAATATATATGCGTAAGAACGGAATATATATGTGTAAGAACGGAATATATATGTGTAAGAACTGAATATATATGTATAAGAACTGAATATATATGTGTAAGAACTGAATATATATGTGTAAGAACTGCATATAGTTGTGTAAGAACTGAATATATATGCGTAAGAACGGAATATATATGTGTAAGAACTGAATATATATGCGTAAGAACGGAATATATATGTGTAAGAACTGAATATATATGTGTAAGAATTAAATATATATGCGTAAGAACGGAATATATATGTGTAAGAACTGAATATATATGTGTAAGAACTGAATATATATGCGTAAGAACGGAATATATATGTGTAAGAACTGAATATATATGTGTAAGAACTGAATATATATGTGTTAGAACGGAATATATATGTGTAAGAAACTGAATATATATGCGTAAGAACGGAATATATGTGTAAGAACTGAAATATATATGTGTTAGAACTGAATATATATGTGTAAGAACTGAACTATTATATGTGTAAGAACTGCATATATTTGTGTAAGAACTGAATATATATGCGTAAGAACGGAATATATATGTGTAAGAACTGAATATATATGCGTAAGAACGGAATATATATGTGTAAGAACTGAATATATATGTGTAAGAACTAGAATATATATGCGTAAGAACGGAATATATATGTGTAAGAACTAAATATATATGTGTAAGAACTGAATATATATGCGTCAGAACGGAATATATATGTGTAAGAACTGAATATATATGTGTAAGAACTGAATATATATGTGTTAGAACGGAATATATATGTGTAAGAACTGAATATATATGCGTAAGAACGGATATATGTGTAAGAAATGAATATATATGTGTTAGAACTGAATATATATGTGAAAGAACTGAATATATATGTGTAAGAACTGAATATATATGTGTAAGAACTGCATATATATGTGTTAGAACGGAATATATATGTGTAAGAACTGAATATATATGCGTAAGAACGGAATATATATGTGTAAGAACGGAATATATATGTGTAAGAACTGAATATATATGTATAAGAACTGAATATATATGTGTAAGAACTGAATATATATGTGTAAGAACTGCATATATTTGTGTAAGAACTGAATATATATGCGTAAGAACTGAATATATCTGTGTAAGAACTGAATATATATGCGTAAGAACTAAATAAATATGCGTAAGAACTGAATATATATGCTTAAGAACTGAATATATATGTGTAAGAACTGAATATATATGCGTAAGAACTGAATATATATGCGTAAGAACGGAATATATATGTGTAAGAACTGAATATATATGTGTAAGAACTGAATTTATATGTGTTAGAACGGAATATATATGTGTAAGAACTGAATATATATGCGTAAAATATGTATGTGTAAGAACTGAATATATATGTGTAAGAACTGAATATATATGTGTTAGAACTGAATATATATGTATAAGAACCGAATATATATGTGTAAGAACTGAATATATATGTGTTAAAACGGAATATATATGTGTAAGAACTGAATATATATGTGTTAGAATGGAATATATATGTGTAAGAACTGAATATATATGCGTAAGAACGGAATATATATGTGTAAGAACGGAATATATATCTGTAAGAACTGAATATATATGTATAAGAACTGAATATATTTGTGTAAGAACTGAATATATATGTGTAAGAACTGAATATATATGTGTTAGAACGGAATATATATGTGTAAGAACTGCATATATATGTGTAAAAACTGAATATATATGCCTAAGAACGGAATATATATGTGTAAGAAATGAATATATATGTGTAAGAACTGAATATATATGCGTAAGAACAAAATATATATGCGTAAGAACTGAATATATATGCGTAAGAACTGAATATATATGTGTAGGAACTGAATATATATGCGTAAGAACTGAATATATATGCGTAAGAACGGAATATATATGTGTAAGAACTAAATATATATGTGTAGGAACTGAATATATATGTGTTAGAACTGAATATATATGCGTAAGAACTGAATATATATGTGTAAGAACTGAATATATATGTGTAAGAACTGAATATATATGCGTAAGAATGGAATATATATGTGTAAGAACGGAATATATATGTATAAGAACTGAATATATATGTGTAAGAATGGAATATATAAGTGTAAGAACTGAATATATGCGTAAGAACTGAATATATGCGTAAGAACTAAATATATATGTGTAGGAATGGAATATATATGTGTAAGAACTGAATATATGCGTAAGAACTGAATATATGCGTAAGAACTAAATATATATGTGTAAGAACTGAATATATATGTGTAAGAACTGAATATATATGCGTAAGAACGGAATATATATGTGTAAGAACTGAATATATATGTGTAAGAACTGAATATATATATGTTAGAACGGAATGTATATGTGTAAGAACTGAATATATATGTGTAAGAACTGAATATATATGCGTAAGAACTGAATATTTATGCGTAAGATCGGATTATATGTGTAAGAACTGAACATATATGCGTAAGATTTGAATATATATGCGTAAGAACTGAATATATGCGTAAGAACTGAATATATGCGTAAGAACTGAATATATGTTTGTAAGACCTGAATATATTTGTGTAAGAACTGCATATATATGTGTAAAAACTGAATATATATGCGTAAGAACGGAATATATATGTGTAAGAACTGAATATATATGTGTAAGAACTGAATATATATGCGTAAGAACTAAATATATATGCGTAAGAACTGAATATATATGCGTAAGAACTGAATATATATGTGTAAGAACTGAATATATATGCGTAAGAACTGAATATATATGCGTAAGAACTGAATTTATATGCTTAAGAACGGAATATATATGTGTAAGAAATGAATATATATGTGTAGAACTGAATATATATGTGTAAGAACTGAATATATATGTGTAAGAACGGAATATATATGTGTTAGTACTGAATATATATGTATAAGAACGGAATATATATGTGTAATAACTGAATATATATGTGTAAGAACTGAATATATATGTGTAAGAACTGAATATATATGTGTTAGAACGGAATATATATGTGTAAGAACTGCATTTATATTTGTAGAAACTGAATATATATGCGTAAGAACGGAATATATATGTGTAAGAACTGAATATATATGTATAAGAACTGAATATATATGTGTAAGAACGGAATATATATGTGTAAGAACTGAATATATATTTGTAAGAACTGAATATATATGTGTTAGAACGGAATATATATGCGTGAGAACTGAATATATATGTTTAAGAACTGAATATATATGAGTAGAACTGAATATATATGTGTAAGAAATGAATATATATGTGTAAGAACTGAATATATATGTGTAAGAACTGAATATATATGCGTAAGAACGGAATATATATGTGTAAGAACGGAATATATATGTGTAAGAACTGAAAATATATGTGTAAGAACTGAATATATATGTGTTAGAACTGAATATATATGTGTAAGAACTGAATATATATGCGTAAGAACGGAATATATATGTGTAAGAAAGGAATATATATCTGTAAGAACTGAATATATATGTATAAGAACTGAATATATATGTGTAAGAACTGAATATATATGTGTGAGAACTGCATATATGTGTTAGAACGGAATATATATGTGTAAGAACTGCATATATGTGTAAAAA
>JAWPHD010026207.1:0-13855 GCA_037043455.1 Cyrtodaria siliqua | reverse complement strand
GTGATCTCATCTTTTCTGATTACAGATGCGATAAAATCCACTAGAGGAAAAGTTGTTCTGGCTCACTATGAAGTTGCAACAACCATCCTCCTGCAGACGACACCTCAGGTAGACTTCTAGACTATACTGTTTACTATGAAATTGTTGCTAAAACATGAAATATCTTTTTTCTTTCTGATAACAGAGTCAATTAAATCCACCGGATGAAAAGTTGTTCTGGCTGACTATGAAGTTGCAACATCCAACCTGCAGTAGACGACACAAAGGGTGGACTACTTGACACCAATATTTACAACGAAAATGTTGCTAAAACATGTGATCTCTTCTTTTCTAATTACAGATGCGATAAACTCCACCGGAGAAAATGTTGTTCTTGCTGTCTATGAAGTTGCAACCACCAAACTGCTGCAGACTACACACCTGGTAGACTACTAGCCTATACTATTTGCAACGAAAATGTTGCTAAAACATGTGATCTCTTCTTTTCTAACTACAGATACGATAAACTCCACCGGAGAAAAAGTTGTTCTTGCTGTCTATTAAGTTGCAACCACCAAACTGCTGCAGACGACACATCAGGTAGACAATTAGACTATACTTTTTGTTATGACAATGTTGCTAAAACATGTAATATATTACAGTTGAGATCAAGTCCACTAGAGGAAAAGTTGTTGGCTGACTTTGAAGTTGCAACATCCAACATACTGCAGACAAGACATCCGGTGGACTACTAGACATTACACTCTTCTTTTCTGATTTACGTTGCGATCAAATGCACCAGTGGAAACATTGTTCAGGCTGAATATGATGTTACAACCACAAAGTGCAGCAGACGACACATCAGGTAGACTACTAGACTATTATTTACAATGAAAATGTTGCTAAAGCATAATATCTCTTCTTTTCTGATTGTAGATGCGATCAAATCCGCCAGAGGAAAATATATTCTGGCTGAAGTTACAACAACCAACCTGTTGCAGACGAAACAACAGGTAGACTACTGGACTATATTTTTTACTATGAAATGTTGCTAAAGCATGTGATCTCTTCTTTTCTAATTACAGATACGATCAAATCTACCGGAGGAAAAGTTGTTCTTGCTGTCTATGAAGTTGTAACCACCAAGCTGCTGCAGACGACACACCTGGTAGACTACTAGACTATATTATTTGCTTAGAAAATGTCGCAAAAACACATAATATCTCTTCTTTTCTGATTACAGATGCGGTACAATCCACCAGAGGAATAGTTGTTCATGCTGACTATGAAGTTGCCACCTCCAACCTGCTGCATACGACACATCAAGCTGACTATTAGACTATATTATTTACAAGGAAAAGGTTGCTTAAACGTGATCTCTTCTTTTTCTGATAACAGATGCGATCGAATCCACCAGAGAAATAGTTCTGCCTGACTATGAAGTTGCAGCATCCAACTGCAGCAGACGACACATCAGGTAGACAATTAGACAATACTATTTACTATGAATATTTTGCTTAAGCATGTTTTATTTCTTCTTTTCTATTTACAGATGCGTTCTAATACGCGAGAGAAAAAGTTGTTCTGGCTGACTATGAAGTTGCAACCACCAACTGCTGCAGACGACACATCAGGTCGACTTCTAGACTATACTGTTTACTATGAAAATGTTTCTATATCATGTGATCTCTTCTTTTCTGATAACAGATGCGATCGAATCCACCAGAGAAATAGTTGTTTTGGCTGACTATGAAGTTGCAACCTCCAACTGCTGCAGACGACACATCAGGTAGACAATTAGACTATACTATTTGTTATGAAAATGTTGCTAAAACATGTAATATCTCTTCTTTGCTGATTGAAGCTGCTTTCCAATCCACCAGTGGTAACGTTGTTCTGGCTGAACTTGAAGTTGCATCCACAAAGCTGCTGCAGCTGCTGCAGATTTCACATCAGGTAGACTCGATTTACTATGAAAATGTGGCTTAAACATGTAATATCTCTATTTTTCTGACTACAGAACCGATCAATTCCAAAGGAGGAAAAGTTGTTCTGGCTGACTATGAAGTTGCAACCACCAATCTGCTGTAGACGACACATCAGATGGACAACTAGACTATACTCATGACTATGAACATGTTTGCTTAAACATATTTTATCTCTTCTTTTTTGTTTACATGTGCGATCAAATCTACCACTGAAATTTATGATCTGGCCGACTATGAAGTTGCAACCAGCAAGTTGCTGCAGACGACTGTCCACATCAGGTAGACTACTAGACTATATTATTTACTACGAAAAGATTGCTAAAATATGTGATCTCGTCTTTTCTAATTACAGATTCGATCAAATCCACCGTAGGAAAAGATGTTCTTGCGGTCTACGAACACCAATCTGCTCCAGACGACACATCAGGTAGACTAATAGCCTATACTATTTACTATGAAAATGTTGCTAAAACATGTAATATCTCTTCTTTTCTGTTTACATATGTGATCTAATCCAGCAACGGAAAGGATGATCTGGCTGACTATGAAGTTGCAGTCCAAAAGCTGCTGTAGATGACACAACAGGTAGTCTATCAGTCTATACAATTTACAATGCAAATGCTTCTAAAGAATAATATCTCTACTTTTCTGAATGCAGATGCGATCAAATCCGCCAGAGGAAAACATGTTCTGGCTGACTATAAAGTTGCAACAACCAACCTGCTGCTGACGAAACAACAGGTAGATTACTAAACTACATTACTTACTATGAAAATGTTGCTTAAATATATGATCTCTTCTTTTCTGATTACAGATACGATCAAGTCCACGAGAGGAAAAGTTGTTTTGGCTGAATATGAAGTTACAACCACGAAGCTGCTGCAGACGAGACATCAGGTAGACTTCTAGACTATACTGTTTACTATGAAAATGTTTCTATAACATGTGATCTCTTCTTTTCTGATTACAGATGCGATAACATCCACCAGAGGAAAAGTTGTTCTGGCAACAACCATCCTCCTGCAGACGTCACCTCAGGTAGACTTCTAGACTATACTGTTTACTATGAAATTGTTGCTAAAACATGATATATCTCTTCCTTTTTGATTACAGAGGCAATTAAATAAACCAGAGGAAAAGTTGTTCTGGCTGGCTATGAAGTTGCAACGATCAAGATGCTGCAGACGACACATCTTGTAGACTATTGAACTACATGTATAATATTTACAACGAAAATGTTGCTAAAACATATACTATCTCGTCTTTTCTGATTGCAGATGCGACCAAATCCACCAGAGGGAGAAACATTCCGGCAGACTATGAAGTTGCAACAACCAACCTGCTGCAGCCGACACAACTGGTAGACTACTAGACTATACTATTTATTACGAAAATGTTGCTAAATCGTTTCTAATTACAGATGCGGTCAAATGCACCAGAGGAAAAGTTCTGGCTGACTATGAAGTTGTAACTACCAAGCTGCTGCAGACGACACATCAGGTAGACTACTAGACTATACTATTTACTATGAAAATGTTGCTAAAACATGTAATATCTCTTCTTTTCTGAATGAAGTTTATCCCCGTGTGGTTGCCGGGGGCCCCGTTTGGTCACGGGGCAAAGAATACAGCCGCTGCAGATCCCTTTGGAGGGGTAGGCAGAGGGTTAGAATCCCCCCAAATTCATGTTCATTTTATCATTTTTTGTTCATGTTCATTAAAGGTCTTCATAATGATCCCTGCATTGTTTCAGGTGCCATCTCGCTCGCATCAAAAGAGCAGTGGCAGAAAAACAATAACGTGGCTCCAGCGTAAATGGAGTTTCTACGATAGAATTTGCAGCAACTCTGCAGTTCAGGGTGAGAAGGATCTAGGCCCATTTTCCATATTTTATCTCGATGTACATGGAAGATGAGCCTGGCATGTTCATGCCTGCTAGGCGCCATATAACCTTTTCATGTGTTGGTGCGCCTTAAAACCCCAATTCAATTCTGAATGAAGTTGCTTTTCAATCCACCAGTGGAAACGTTGTTCTGGCTAAATTTGAAGTTGCATCCACCAAGCTGCTGCTGACGACACATCATATAGACTATTAGACTATACTATTTACTATGAAAATGTTGCTTAAACATGTAATTTTCTGACTACAGATGCGATCAAATCCAAAGTAGGATAAGTTGTTCTGGCTGACTATGAAGTTGCAACCAACAATCTGCCGGAGACGACACATCAGTTGGATAACTAGACTGTACTATTTACTATGAAAATGTTGCTTAAATATGTTTTATTTCTTCTTTTCTGTTTACAGATGCGGTCAAATTCACCAGAGAAAGAGTTGTTCTGGCTGACTATGAAGTTGCAGCTTCCATGCTGCTGCAGCAAAAGACACATCAGGTAGACTACTAGACTATACTATTTACTATGCAAATGTTGCTAAAACATGTAATATCTCTTCTTTCTGATTGAAGTTGCGATCAAATCCACCAGAAGTTGCAACCACAAAGCTGCTGAAGACGACACATCAGGCAGACTTCTAAACAATACTATTTACTGTGCAAATGTTGTTAAAACGTGTATTATCTCTTCTGATTGAAGTTGCGATCAAATCCACCAGTGGAAACGTTGTCTGGCTGAATTCGAAGTTGCAACCACCAATCTGCTGCAGACGACACAACAGGTAGACTTCTAAACTACACTCTTTACGAAGAAACGTTGCTAAAACATGTAAAGTCTTTTCTGCTTACAGATGCGATCAAATCCACCAGAAGAAAAGTTGTTCCGGCTGAATATGAAGTTGCAACTATCAAGCTGCTGCATACGACACATCAGGTAGGCTACTAGACTATACTATTTACTATGAAACTGTTGCTAAAACATGTAATATCTCTTCTTTTCTGATTGCAGATGCGATCACATCCACCAGAGCAAAAGTTGTTCTGGCTTATTAAGAAGTTGCAACCATCAAGCTGCTGCAGACGACACATCAGGTAGACTACTAGACTATACTATTTACTATGAAACTGTTGCTAAAACATGTAATAACTATTCTTTTCTGATTGCAGATACGATCACATCCACCAGAGCAAAAGTTGTTCTGGCTTATTTTGAAGTTGCAACCATCTAGCTGCTACAGGTGACACATAGACTATACTATTTACTATGAAAACGTTGCTAAAACTTGTCTAATTACAGATGCGGACAAATCCACCAGAGGAAACGTTGTTCTGGCTGAATTTGAAGTTGCAAACACCAAGATGGTGCAGACGACACATCAGGTACACTATTAGACTAGACTATTTAATATGAAAATGTTACTAAAACATGTTTTATCTCTTCTTTTCTATTTACTGATGCGATCAAATCCACCAGAGGAAAATATGTTCTGGCTGACAATGAAGTTGCAACCACCAAGCTGCTGCAGACGACACATCAGGTATACTATTAGACTAGACTATTTACTATGAAAATATTGCTAAAACATAATAACTCTTATTTTCTGATTGCAGATGCGATCAAATCCACGAGAGGAAAAGTAGTTCTGGTTCCAGAAAGTTCATATCCGTCATGGCGCCATATCAACTATATTGTAATGCGGTGACGTAAAGCTCAATTTATAATTCAGCTGTGACATCTCAAACTATGATTTATGTTCTAGATGCAGCCACAGACGTTTGAGTCATAACAAATCAGGTAGGAAACGTTTTCATTTTTTCTGAATTATTTTTGTTAACAACATACTTATGCCTTATTATTTATTGTGTTATGCATTAAACATATTCATCTTAATGTAACTGACGTATATATGCATGCAAACATCGCGTTTATTTTTCTCGCGGAATGAATTCGGTCGTTTCGATCGCTGCTTAAAGGTAATTAGTAACATTCCTCTTGGAATTCTACAATTTGTACAGTTCATACATAGTTATAGATTCATGACATCAATCTGTTTCTATACAATTAGGTCATTGTTACCTTTTTTGACTTAAAACGCAAGAGTCACGAGTAGTTCGGGGTGGTCAGTAAGATCAGGAATTAATACCACTGCTTGACTCTTGCATGATCGTAAGAGGCGATTAATGGGTTTTACAAGTCGGAGTTTCTGTAAGACATGTTTCTCCAGCGGTTGTTAAGTTTCTGAATCCATGTCTCATAGTTTTATGTGTCTTGGATCCAGAAAGTTCATATCCGTCATGGCGCCATATCAACTATATTGTAATGCGGTGACGTAAAGCTCAATTTATAATTCAGCTGTGACATCTCAAACTATGATTTATGTTCTAGATGCAGCCACAGACGTTTGAGTCATAACAAATCAGGTAGGAAACGTTTTCATTTTTTCTGAATTTGTTTTGTTAACAACATACTTATGCCTTATTATTTATTGTGTTATGCATTAAACATATTCATCTTAATGTAACTGACGTATATATGCATGCAAACATCGCGTTTATTTTTCTCGCGGAATGAATTCGGTCGTTTCGATCGCTGCTTAAAGGTAATTAGTAACATTCCTCTTGGAATTCTACAATTTGTACAGTTCATACATAGTTATAGATTCATGACATCAATCTGTTTCTATACAATTAGGTCATTGTTACCTTTTTTGACTTAAAACGCAAGAGTCACGAGTAGTTCGGGGTGGTCAGTAAGATCAGGAATTAATACCACTGCTTGACTCTTGCATGATCGTAAGAGGCGATTAATGGGTTTTACAAGTCGGAGTTTCTGTAAGACATGTTTCTCCAGCGGTTGTTAAGTTTCTGAATCCATGTCTCATAGTTTTATGTGTCTTGGATCCAGAAAGTTCATATCCGTCATGGCGCCATATCAACTATATTGTAATGCGGTGACGTAAAGCTCAATTTATAATTCAGCTGTGACATCTCAAACTATGATTTATGTTCTAGATGCAGCCACAGACGTTTGAGTCGTAACAAATCAGGTAGGAAACGTTTCCATTTTTTCTGATTTTTTTTTGTTAGCAACATACTTATGCCTTATTATTTATTGTGTTATGCATTAAACATATTTATATGTTAATGTAACTGACGTATACATCGCGTTTATTTTTCTCGTGGAATGAATTCGGTCGTTTCGATCGCTGCTTAAAGGTAATTAGTAACATTCCTCTTGGAATTCTACAATTTGTACAGTTCATACATAGTTATAGATTCATGACATCAATCTGTTTCTATACAATTAGGTCATTGTTACCTTTTTTGACTTAAAACGCAAGAGTCACGAGTGGTTCGGGGTGGTCAGTAAGATCAGGAATTAATACCACTGCTTGACTCTTGCATGATCGTAAGAGGCGATTAATGGGTTTTACAAGTCGGAGTTTCTGTAAGACATGTTTCTCCAGCGGTTGTTAAGTTTCTGAATCCATGTCTCATAGTTTTATGTTTCTTGGATCCAGAAAGTTCATATCCGTCATGGCGCCATATCAGCTATCGTGTGTTGCAGTGCCGTAAAACCCAATTGATAGCTCAGCTGTTACATCGCAAACTATGATTTTTGTTCTAGATGCAGCCACAGACGTTTGAGTCATCACAAAAACGGGTAGGAAACTTCTTCATTTTTCAATTTTGTTAACATAATTATGCCTTATTATTTATTATGTTATGCATTAAACATGTTCATCTGTTATTGTACTATAGGTATAGATGCATGCAGACTTCGCGTCCATTTTTCTCGTTGAAAGAATTCGGCCGTTTCGATCACAGCTTAAAGGTGAGTAGTAAATTTCCTCTTGGATTTTTACAGTTTGTACAATTAATTGATGACATCAATCTATTCCTATACAATTAGATCATTGTTACCAACATTGACCTGCCCTTTTATTATGTAACTAGTTTCTGGCCTTGATTTAACTATTTACATGTACATGTACTAAAACACTATATCGTTTTCTTCATGCTTCCAGATTATACAACTGTCTTCATTGTAATACATGTTTGCATATCTTCCAGATTCTGACACGTCTTCACCAGCCTGTCATCCAGATTTTACAACCGTGTTCATTGTAATACATCTTTAGCCTGTCTTCAAGATTCTACATCAGTTTATATGGAAATAGAACAACTGGTCACCTCAGATAACCAGGTTCTTGCCTATAGACATATTCGTCTTCTGTATTCTACAACCGTCTTCATTGTAATACATCTCAAACCCATCTTCCAGATTCTACAACCGTCGTCATTGTAATACATCTCAAACGCATCTGCCAGATTCTACAACAGTCTTCATTGTAATACATCTCAAACGCATCTTCCAGATTCTACAACAGTCTTCATTGTAAATCTTCCAGATTCTATAACCGTCTTCATTGTCATACATCTCAAACCCATCTTCCAGATTCTACAACAGTCTTCACTGTAATACATCTCAAATCCATCTTTCAGATTCTACAACCGTCTTCATTGTAACACATCTCAAACCATCTTTCAGATTCCCGCTGCAGGTTCGATCCCCACTGGGAGCTCGACTTGTCAAGTAAGAAGTATTGATTCTTACGGATGGCGGGAGGCATACAGTAGTACTACTGGTTCTAACCAGGAAAAATGGGATTGTCTACCTCTACCACAAAATAATCGACCGTCATATATGGCCTAACATGTGCCGATTCTACATCCATCTTCTGAAATCACAAAGCATAAAGCTTGATTATATCGCCCCGGTGTCAGTTTTGCATACAATCGAATGTCATATATAGCCTAAAATGTGCTGAAATGACGTTAAACAGCACTCAGCCAATCAACCAACAATGGCGGCCTAACATGTGTAAAAATGACGTAAAACGCCAGACAAACAAACCGACAAATATTCCAGATTCTACATCCATTTTCATTGTAATATTCACCCGTCTTCCAGATTCTACAACCGACATCATTGTAATAATCTCCAGTCCATCTTCCAGATGTTATATCCGATTTCAATGTTTACATCTCCAGCTCAACTTCCAGATTCTACATCATATATAGACCAAAACGTGCTAAAATGACAGACCATTCCAGATTCTTCATCGTAATTAAGCCTGTCTTCCAGAATATACATCCGCTTTCATAGGAAAAAATGGTGGTCTGCATCTGCCACTTAAAATGACTGATTTATTTAATTTATTCAATGTTCTGAAAATGACGGAATACACCATTCAACTAACAACCAACCTGTCTTCCAGATTCTATCCCCGTCTTCGTTGTAATACATCTCCAGCCTATGTTCCAGATTCTACACCCGTCTTTCTTGTAATGCATCTACAGCCTGTCTTCCAGATTATACATCCGTCTTTCTTGGAAAAAGTCGGTGGTCTGTGTCCACCACTTAAAAATCGACTATCAGATATAGCCTAAAATGTGCTGAAAATGACGAATACACCAACCAGTCAGCCAGCCCAGCGAACCAGCCAGGCCCAGCCAGCCAGCCAGCTAAGGGTGTCGGGAAGCGCACTCACTTTTCATCAATTCCACCCGGGTTAGTTGCCCCGTCTCGGATTTGTTATAGAGAGTCGCCCTCCCGGACACGTGGGTTTTCCCCGGGTACTCCGGTTTCCTCCCACACCATGACAGTGCACTGTCATGTCATCCGTGATATCGTCCATGAGAAGCCGGATGGTTGGTAAATGGTTGTAATATAAAACGTTATGAACTACGCTTTATATAACAAGTCCTAGTCACACCTCCTCGTGGTACCAACTGGAAACTATGGATTCTCAAATCAGAAATCTGTAGGCTAAGGTGACAGGTCGCACTTCAAAAACACATTAATTATCTATTAAATATATATTTGTTTCATCATACATGTATATATGAGTTTAAAAAAACAACTGAATATGTTTACACAATGTGTGCAAAAAAAACTTGTTATCCCCGAGCAAAATGCAAAAACTCCTTGTGAAAAAAATTGTGAAAATGTCCCAAAAGGGTCCTCCCTGAGTACCCTGTCAAACCAGCAACTTCGCCCACTTGTTTCTTTTCTAGTTGTAGGTGTCTGCACGATACTCATGCTATTAACCGTCACAATCTATCTCTCATGGACATCGAATTGTGCGTTGATGAGGTCCGCCCAGCACCCTGTCAAACCACCAAGTTCTCCCAATTGTTTTTTGTACTGTCTGCGCGATACTCGTGAAATCAAGACGCAACATTCTTCATCGAAATAATTATCAAGTAACTTAGGCCTAAATGAATTAATTTAAAACGATAATATGAACGGTATGAAAGAGTATACATATAACCCAAAATTCATGAAATTCAACCACAGACCTTTCGGGCTTCAGGGTGCTTCGTTCCTGACAACATAACCAAGGGATAACTGCCCTTGGAACCACATCTCACACTAGACTGCCATTGGACCATGACAGTTATTCATTTTGAGGAATTTATGGTACAATAACAGCGTTTTATAACTTATATTTGTTGGGATTGAGGTGGATTTGGGGGATTTGAGGAAGATTTTTGTGTTTCATGACACCCTCACAATACAGTTGGGCAGGCTAATGTTCGACGAAAGTCCAATTTACCTGCAACAGTTTCTTTCCCATCCACATTACAGGTAATTTGTTCTCCATCTGTTTTAATTGTTTATTCCTCATCCGCCTCGGGTGCATAATTAACGACCATACATAGTTCCGATCTGTTAATCAAGCATATATCCATCAGAGATTTGAGACAATATAACGAACACTATAACCTGTACCAACGACGTGTTGTCCAACAGAACACAGCGGATGGCGGGAGGTGTACAGTACTGGTTCTATCCAGGAAATATGGGTGGTCTGCCTCCACCACAAAAAAATCGACCGTCATATATAACCTTACATGTGTTAAAAATGACGCAAAACACAAACAAACAAACACATGGCCAATGTTTGTGGAAACAACCCATGAACAATAGAGGGCGCAGCTGGAAACTGTATTTCAGAACTACGATTCCTTTAGGTACCCTTTGACAGTCAATCAACCTCTGTGGCATGCTAACTCGCTTGTAACATAGCCTACAAGTTGAACAGCTGAGTACAAGTCTGTATCAGTCATTAATCAGGCAACCTTAGTACAAAAGGACCTGAGGGTTCGAGTTAGAAGGAATCTAACTTTAATTACATATCTGAATCCTACACGTCGCATGTATTTACAACTTTTGGTATTTTGATTTTATGTCGTCTTAGCATCGAGCTCAATGACCAACTGTATAGTGCTGCCACACTGTTAACATGTTTGACGGTATATATATAACCCGTTATCATCTTACATGTACTATAGATATAACCCGTTATCATCTTACAGGTACTATAGATATAACCCGTTATCATCGTACAGGTACTATAGATATAACCCGTTATCATCTTACAGGTACTATAGATATAAACCGTTATCATCTTACAGGTACTATAGATATAACCCGTTATCATCTTACAGGTACTATAGATATAACCCGTTATGATCGTACAGGTACTATAGATATAACCCGTTATCATCTTACAGGTACTATAGATATAAACCGTTATCATCTTACAGGTACTATAGATATAACCCGTTATCATCTTACAGGTACTATAGATATAACCCGTTATCATCTTACAGGTACTATAGATATAACCCGTTATCATCTTACAGGTACTATAGATATAACCCGTTATCATCTTACAGGTTCTTTGCCCTAATTGGCTCTGTTTGGTCCTAGCTCTCGAGTTTATGGGACTACGTGGACGGCTAGGTATCTCTGTGATGATATTATCAGGTGGGAAGCAGAGTGGTTTTTAGCTCCGCCGTCCACTTATCATAGCAACACATGACAACGGAAAGTAGTACGTCATTTTCCGTCAACGTCAAAAAAAAGTGAAACAGCCGCCATTTTCTTTTTTTTTAAACGCGTAATCTGGAAGATTGTAACAAGTTTACCTGATTAAAATTTTAGTTCCCATTTAAGATTCGTCATCTTCAGCTGTATTGACTGTTAGATGCTTTACTGCGCGAGAAATTTCGAGATTCACCCATTTAAAATTCCGAAGCGAGGGGAAGTAACTCGTAAGAGATGTCATTGTTAAAATGCGTTTAAAAATGGTAACACTTGTGTACTTTTCTTATGAAATACAAGGTGATAATAAACATATGTTGTTTAAGCTTAAATAGTACATGGCGTGTACTACATGTTACGAACATCGTGGTATTTCTTTATAAAATTTACACGCTAAAACGATAAAATGTTCGACACGGCACTGTCGGTCAAAAAATATAACGAGTGTAAAGTCATTGAACGTCTACAGGTGCGTATTCGGCATTCGGTGAAGGGGCTCACACTAAAGTCTGAAAAGTAGTCTGTAGCCTATATTTAAAAAGGCTGACCGCTGTTCAGCTTCTCGTTGTCCATTTTGATGGCCAATCTGGAATTATGGAACTCAACTGGCCACCCGCAAATGTTTTTTTATTTATTTTTTATTGGCGAGTATCACCATATGCAGCCATATTTAACATCAAATTATACTAAAACAAAGCTGCAGTCCAATTTATTTGGTTATCCCTCACCCACCCCACCCATAAAAAAATTAAAAATGCGGGTCTGGTCAGGGTAGGTGTCTCATTGGAATCTGGGAAAGTCGACCTTGAACTAGAAGTGTGTTCCATAACCCATGAACACTTGCTTCGCCTGCTGACACTGCTGTTTGCTTATTTCCAAGGTTAGGTTGCAGGTTAGACTGATAAATAGGGCATAACTCTGCCAAAATGAAAGTCAGAGGTATTGCACATGTGTAACAACATTCATTGAGATGAAGACGTGGGTGAAGTTTCATGAACACAATTAAAATACTTTTCAACTGATGGCCAAGGTTAGGTTGCAGGTTAAAGCAAGACGGACGGACGACGACGGACAAAGTGATCGATAAGTGTCTGCCGTCCTAAGCAGTTGACACAAAAATAAGTGTTCAGTTCTCATATAAATATATCCGTCATGCGGATATTTTTTTATGCACTCTTCAACCCAATGAATTTTACTTGACCAGGCTAGACCAGTGACATTTGCTTTATCAGACGAGTACCGCTAAGTACAGCAAAACATGTTTCGAGATGCTAATTTCAAATTCAGTGCTTGATATACACTTCAAGATTGCCATCATCGGCCCATGTGTCACTTTAATTACAAAAGATCTATTTCAAAAGCTTGAATAAACAATAAATAGATTTAAATGACCTTGTGTTCCCAAAAGGCAGTTTTTCAGTTTTAGATACATGACTGTACGCAAATGGAAACTTTTTTTTACATACAATGTATATCCAACTGAACCAAAGAATAATAATACAATATTTTATTTATATTATATTTATAAACTAAACATCTATTAAATACAATAATGAAATTTACTTCACTTACCACAAAAAAATCAATGTCATATATGGCCTAAAATGTGTTAAAATGATGTAAAACACCAACGTTTTTTTTGAATGTGAGCATCTACTGTCAATGTACGACATTGTATACATTTGGTGTTTTTTAACAGCTTTACATATTATATAGTCTCTGTGAGGTATAATTATGTTCATTTTGGTTCTTTAAAAAAATAATGTCTGCTCAGTCATCGGGATTGCCAAACTGGTCACCATCATGATCAGGCGAACACATCTCAAGCGGGATACGCAGTAACAAGTATACACTGTAACGCATAAGGCCGAAGAAAATTTAACCGCGTTTCTGATTTGGCCTAATTAAATGAATATATTTCCTGGAGTTTAGAATCTTGCGATCACAGTATTGTCAACTTTTTTTGGTTAAATCCACGTCTTTCAGGGTTGCATTGGTATTTGAAGAACGAAGGGCATCTGGAAACCAGATGATGCGTCTCTGAAATGAACAAAACAAGTTGTTAAAAAGGATGGATTGGTGGTACAAAAATATAGC
>JAWPHD010026206.1:0-13856 GCA_037043455.1 Cyrtodaria siliqua | reverse complement strand
AGTGGAGTTATTGCCCTTGATTTAGTTAAGGGCCTTCATTATTAATCGAATCTTTACGAAACTTTGCCAGTGTCTTTATATCAATGAAAGCTCAGACAAATTTGAAAACCAGCCAGATCGGAATAATTTCACCGGAGTTATGGCCCTTGTTTTGCTGAAAAATGCCATATTAAGCCTTGTGAACACTCTCGCACCTTCATTTATTATTTGATCTTTACCAAACTTGCACAGATTGTTAATATCAATGAAAGCTCGGACAAGTTCGAAAAACCAGCCAAATCGGATCAGTAATACCGGAGTTATGGCCCTTGTTTATTCTGAAAATTGCTATTTTCTGCCTTGTGAACACATTAGCACCTTCATTTATTATTTGATCATTACCAAACTTTCACAGATTGTTAATATTAATGAAAGCTCCAACAGGTTCGAAAACCAGCTAAATCGGATCAGTAACACCGGAATTATTGCCCTTGATTTAGTTCAAAATGCTATATTTTGCCTCGTTAAGACGATACGGGCTTCATTGCTCATCCGATCTTTACCAAACTTTCACAGATTGTTTATATCAATGAAAGCTCGGACAAGTTCGAAAGCCATTCATATCGGACCAGTAACAGCGGAGTTATGGCCCTTGATTTAATTCAAAATGCTATATTTTGCCTCGTTATAACTTTATTTTTTATCCTATCTTTACCAAACTTTATCAGATTGTTAATTTTTTGTCTGAAAAATGCTATTTTCGGCCTTGTGAACGCTCTAGGGCCTTCAATATTAATTGGATCTTTACTTAACTTTGCCATTGTCTTATATCAATGAAAGCTCGAACAAGTTCGAAAACCGGCAAGATCGAAATAATTTCAACGGAGTTATGGCCCTTGTTTTGCTGAAAAAGCCTTGTGAACACTCTAGCACCTTCATTTATTATTCGATCTTTACCAAACTTGCACAGATTGTTATTATCAATAAAAGCTCGGACAAGTTCGAAAACCAGCTAGATCGGACCATTAACAGCGGAGTTATTGCCCTTGATTTAGTTCAAATTGCTATATTTTGCCTCGTTAAGACGATACGGGCTTCATTGCTCATCCGATCCTTACCAAACTTTCACAGATTGTTTATATCAATGAAAGCTCGGACAAGTTCGAAAGCCATTCATATTGGACCAGTAACAGCGGAGTTATGGCCCTTGATTTAATTCAAAATGCTATATTTTGCCTCGTTATAACTTTATTTTTTATCCTATCTTTACCAAACTTTATCAGATTGTTAATTTTTTGTCTGAAAAATGCTATTTTCGGCCTTGTGAACGCTCTAGGGCCTTCAATATTAATTGGATCTTTACTTAACTTTGCCATTGTCTTATATCAATGAAAGCTCGAACAAGTTCGAAAACCGGCAAGATCGAAATAATTTCAACGGAGTTATGGCCCTTGTTTTGCTGAAAAAGCCTTGTGAACACTCTAGCACCTTCATTTATTTATTCGATCTTTACCAAACTTGCACAGATTGTTATTATCAATAAAAGCTCGGACAAGTTCGAAAACCAGCTAGATCGGACCATTAACAGCGGAGTTATTGCCCTTGATTTAGTTCCAATTGCTATATTTTGCCTCGTTAAGACGATACGGGCTTCATTGCTCATCCGATCCTTACCAAACTTTCACAGATTGTTTATATCAATGAAAGCTCGGACAAGTTCGAAAGCCATTCATATCGGACCAGTAACAGCGGAGTTATGGCCCTTGATTTAATTCAAAATGCTATATTTTGCCTCGTTATAACTTTATTTTTTATCCTATCTTTACCAAACTTTATCAGATTGTTAATGTCAAAAAAAACTAGGTGAAGTTCGAAAAACCAGACAGATCGGACCAGTAACAGCAGAGTTATGGCCCTTGATTTTGTTCAAAATGCTATAATTTGCCCAGTCTTATGATAGGGCCTTCATTTTGCATGTGATTTTTTATCCTATCTTTACCAAACTTTATCAGATTGTTAATTTTTTGTCTGAAAAATGCTATTTTCGGCCTTGTGAACGCTCTAGGGCCTTCAATATTAATTGGATCTTTACTTAACTTTGCCATTGTCTTATATCAATGAAAGCTCAAACAAGTTCGAAAACCGGCAAGATCGAAATAATTTCAACGGAGTTATGGCCCTTGTTTTGCTGAAAAATGCCATATTAAGCCTTGTGAACACTCTATCACCTTCATTTATTATTTGATCTTTACCAAACTTGCACAGATTGTTAATATCAATGAAAGCTTGGACAAGTTCGAAAACCGGCTAGATCGGACAAATTACAGTGGAGTTATTGCCCTTGATTTAGTTAAAAATGCTATATTTGCCTCGTTAAGACTATTTTTATGGGATGGCGAGTTGTCCGTCGTATGTCCGTCCATCGTCCGTAAACTTTTGCCTTGTGAACACTGTAGGGCCTTCATTATTAATCGAATCTTTACGAAACTTTGCCAGTGTCTTTATATCAATGAAAGCTCGGACAAGTTTGAAAACCGGCTAGATTGGACCATTAACAGTGGAGTTATTGCCCTTGATTTAGTTAAGGGCCTTCATTATTAATCGAATCTTTACGAAACTTTGCCAGTGTCTTTATATCAATGAAAGCTCAGACAAATTTGAAAACCAGCCAGATCGGAATAATTTCACCGGAGTTATGGCCCTTGTTTTGCTGAAAAATGCCATATTAAGCCTTGTGAACACTCTCGCACCTTCATTTATTATTTGATCTTTACCAAACTTGCACAGATTGTTAATATCAATGAAAGCTCGGACAAGTTCGAAAAACCAGCCAAATCGGATCAGTAATACCGGAGTTATGGCCCTTGTTTATTCTGAAAATTGCTATTTTCTGCCTTGTGAACACATTAGCACCTTCATTTATTATTTGATCATTACCAAACTTTCACAGATTGTTAATATTAATGAAAGCTCCAACAGGTTCGAAAACCAGCTAAATCGGATCAGTAACACCGGAATTATTGCCCTTGATTTAGTTCAAAATGCTATATTTTGCCTCGTTAAGACGATACGGGCTTCATTGCTCATCCGATCTTTACCAAACTTTCACAGATTGTTTATATCAATGAAAGCTCGGACAAGTTCGAAAGCCATTCATATCGGACCAGTAACAGCGGAGTTATGGCCCTTGATTTAATTCAAAATGCTATATTTTGCCTCGTTATAACTTTATTTTTTATCCTATCTTTACCAAACTTTATCAGATTGTTAATTTTTTGTCTGAAAAATGCTATTTTCGGCCTTGTGAACGCTCTAGGGCCTTCAATATTAATTGGATCTTTACTTAACTTTGCCATTGTCTTATATCAATGAAAGCTCGAACAAGTTCGAAAACCGGCAAGATCGAAATAATTTCAACGGAGTTATGGCCCTTGTTTTGCTGAAAAAGCCTTGTGAACACTCTAGCACCTTCATTTATTATTCGATCTTTACCAAACTTGCACAGATTGTTATTATCAATAAAAGCTCGGACAAGTTCGAAAACCAGCTAGATCGGACCATTAACAGCGGAGTTATTGCCCTTGATTTAGTTCAAATTGCTATATTTTGCCTCGTTAAGACGATACGGGCTTCATTGCTCATCCGATCCTTACCAAACTTTCACAGATTGTTTATATCAATGAAAGCTCGGACAAGTTCGAAAGCCATTCATATCGGACCAGTAACAGCGGAGTTATGGCCCTTGATTTAATTCAAAATGCTATATTTTGCCTCGTTATAACTTTATTTTTTATCCTATCTTTACCAAACTTTATCAGATTGTTAATTTTTTGTCTGAAAAATGCTATTTTCGGCCTTGTGAACGCTCTAGGGCCTTCAATATTAATTGGATCTTTACTTAACTTTGCCATTGTCTTATATCAATGAAAGCTCGAACAAGTTCGAAAACCGGCAAGATCGAAATAATTTCAACGGAGTTATGGCCCTTGTTTTGCTGAAAAAGCCTTGTGAACACTCTAGCACCTTCATTTATTATTCGATCTTTACCAAACTTGCACAGATTGTTATTATCAATAAAAGCTCGGACAAGTTCGAAAACCAGCTAGATCGGACCATTAACAGCGGAGTTATTGCCCTTGATTTAGTTCAAATTGCTATATTTTGCCTCGTTAAGACGATACGGGCTTCATTGCTCATCCGATCCTTACCAAACTTTCACAGATTGTTTATATCAATGAAAGCTCGGACAAGTTCGAAAGCCATTCATATCGGACCAGTAACAGCGGAGTTATGGCCCTTGATTTAATTCAAAATGCTATATTTTGCCTCGTTATAACTTTATTTTTTATCCTATCTTTACCAAACTTTATCAGATTGTTAATGTCAAAAAAAACTAGGTGAAGTTCGAAAAACCAGACAGATCGGACCAGTAACAGCAGAGTTATGGCCCTTGATTTTGTTCAAAATGCTATAATTTGCCCAGTCTTATGATAGGGCCTTCATTTTGCATGTGATTTTTTATCCTATCTTTACCAAACTTTATCAGATTGTTAATTTTTTGTCTGAAAAATGCTATTTTCGGCCTTGTGAACGCTCTAGGGCCTTCAATATTAATTGGATCTTTACTTAACTTTGCCATTGTCTTATATCAATGAAAGCTCAAACAAGTTCGAAAACCGGCAAGATCGAAATAATTTCAACGGAGTTATGGCCCTTGTTTTGCTGAAAAATGCCATATTAAGCCTTGTGAACACTCTATCACCTTCATTTATTATTTGATCTTTACCAAACTTGCACAGATTGTTAATATCAATGAAAGCTTGGACAAGTTCGAAAACCGGCTAGATCGGACAAATTACAGTGGAGTTATTGCCCTTGATTTAGTTAAAAATGCTATATTTGCCTCGTTAAGACTATTTTTATGGGATGGCGAGTTGTCCGTCGTATGTCCGTCCATCGTCCGTAAACTTTTGCCTTGTGAACACTGTAGGGCCTTCATTATTAATCGAATCTTTACGAAACTTTGCCAGTGTCTTTATATCAATGAAAGCTCGGACAAGTTTGAAAACCGGCTAGATTGGACCATTAACAGTGGAGTTATTGCCCTTGATTTAGTTAAGGGCCTTCATTATTAATCGAATCTTTACGAAACTTTGCCAGTGTCTTTATATCAATGAAAGCTCAGACAAATTTGAAAACCAGCCAGATCGGAATAATTTCACCGGAGTTATGGCCCTTGTTTTGCTGAAAAATGCCATATTAAGCCTTGTGAACACTCTCGCACCTTCATTTATTATTTGATCTTTACCAAACTTGCACAGATTGTTAATATCAATGAAAGCTCGGACAAGTTCGAAAAACCAGCCAAATCGGATCAGTAATACCGGAGTTATGGCCCTTGTTTATTCTGAAAATTGCTATTTTCTGCCTTGTGAACACATTAGCACCTTCATTTATTATTTGATCATTACCAAACTTTCACAGATTGTTAATATTAATGAAAGCTCCAACAGGTTCGAAAACCAGCTAAATCGGATCAGTAACACCGGAATTATTGCCCTTGATTTAGTTCAAAATGCTATATTTTGCCTCGTTAAGACGATACGGGCTTCATTGCTCATCCGATCTTTACCAAACTTTCACAGATTGTTTATATCAATGAAAGCTCGGACAAGTTCGAAAGCCATTCATATCGGACCAGTAACAGCGGAGTTATGGCCCTTGATTTAATTCAAAATGCTATATTTTGCCTCGTTATAACTTTATTTTTTATCCTATCTTTACCAAACTTTATCAGATTGTTAATTTTTTGTCTGAAAAATGCTATTTTCGGCCTTGTGAACGCTCTAGGGCCTTCAATATTAATTGGATCTTTACTTAACTTTGCCATTGTCTTATATCAATGAAAGCTCGAACAAGTTCGAAAACCGGCAAGATCGAAATAATTTCAACGGAGTTATGGCCCTTGTTTTGCTGAAAAAGCCTTGTGAACACTCTAGCACCTTCATTTATTATTCGATCTTTACCAAACTTGCACAGATTGTTATTATCAATAAAAGCTCGGACAAGTTCGAAAACCAGCTAGATCGGACCATTAACAGCGGAGTTATTGCCCTTGATTTAGTTCAAATTGCTATATTTTGCCTCGTTAAGACGATACGGGCTTCATTGCTCATCCGATCCTTACCAAACTTTCACAGATTGTTTATATCAATGAAAGCTCGGACAAGTTCGAAAGCCATTCATATCGGACCAGTAACAGCGGAGTTATGGCCCTTGATTTAATTCAAAATGCTATATTTTGCCTCGTTATAACTTTATTTTTTATCCTATCTTTACCAAACTTTATCAGATTGTTAATGTCAATAAAAGCTCGGTGAAGTTCAAAAAACCAGACAGATCGGACCAGTAACAGCAGAGTTATGGCCCTTGATTTTGTTCAAAATGCTATAATTTGCCCAGTCTTATGATAGGGCCTTCATTTTGCATGTGATTTTTTATCCTATCTTTACCAAACTTTATCAGATTGTTAATTTTTTGTCTGAAAAATGCTATTTTCGGCCTTGTGAACGCTCTAGGGCCTTCAATATTAATTGGATCTTTACTTAACTTTGCCATTGTCTTATATCAATGAAAGCTCGAACAAGTTCGAAAACCGGCAAGATCGAAATAATTTCAACGGAGTTATGGCCCTTGTTTTGCTGAAAAAGCCTTGTGAACACTCTAGCACCTTCATTTGTTATTCGATCTTTACCAAACTTGCACAGATTGTTATTATCAATAAAAGCTAGGACAAGTTCGAAAACCAGCTAGATCGGACCATTAACAGCGGAGTTATTGCCCTTGATTTAGTTCAAAATGCTATATTTTGCCTCGTTAAGACGATACGGGCTTCATTGCTCATCCGATCCTTACCAAACTTTCACAGATTGTTTATATCAATGAAAGCTCGGACAAGTTCGAAAGCCATTCATATCGGACCAGTAACAGCGGAGTTATGGCCCTTGATTTAATTCAAAATGCTATATTTTGCCTCGTTATAACTTTATTTTTTATCCTATCTTTACCAAACTTTATCAGATTGTTAATGTCAATAAAAGCTCGGTGAAGTTCGAAAACCAGACAGATCGGACCAGTAACAGCAGAGTTATGGCCCTTGATTTTGTTCAAAATGCTATAATTTGCCCAGTCTTATGATAGGGCCTTCATTTTGCATGTGATATTTGCCAGACTTTACCACATTTTATGACTTTCTTTTTTATATTATTAGTTTTTTTGTTTGTTGTTTTTTTAGCTCTATGTTGGACCAGTAACAGAGGAGTTAGTTAAAAATGCTATATTTTGCTTCGTTGATACGGATGGGCCTTCATTTTTCATCTGATCTTTACGAAACTTTACCAGATTCATTAGTTATGGCCCTTGATTTAGTTGAAAAGCTGTATTTTGCCCAAAATTTCAAAAAAACGTAAATGGCAGTCTCTCGCTTCATTGATGTTATAAGAGCCATGTTAGCCAGTAGAGAGTCCACAGGCCCTCTTGGGCCCCTTGTTTATTGTAAAAAGAAACATATACATATATAAAATAAAACTTTAAAAAAAATGGTAAAAAATCACACAAACTTTACAGTTTAACGTCACAAATCCTCACAGTTTACAGCATGTCTGGAAAATGTCACAAATCAATAATTGACTGATTATTGTTTAGAAATTGTCACAAATCACATAATTTACTGATTGTTGTCACAATTCACAAAATGTCACGATTCACATAATTTACTGATTATTGTCTGCAAAATATCACAAGATTGATGATTTGTATTAAACCACCTAAACGAAAGTTCAAGTTTGCAGACTTGTAATATGCCATACCTGGTGGTAAAGTTTCGTCTTCTGTTATTTATTACCATTAGAAATTATTCAATATTTATAATTCTGAATATGTTAAACTGAGTAGGTTGATTAGTCATTTTGTGTTATTTTGTATTTGGGTGAATGAGAACACCCGAGAAACTGTTCGGTCTTTTACTGTCTCCGTTATAAACAACACCTGGTTGTGTGCATTTGACCCAGACTTTATCACCTGCTGATAGAACAGCCAGCCCTGTACCTGCATTTGTGACATAGGCATTTTTATCATAGTTAGACACTGATGCTATGATGTTGTCGGCTGCTACTATCTGGACCATTAACCACTGTTGATTAGGATTACATATTTGTACATTAAATATGTACGTCCCGTCTTGTGGAGTGGTAAAGAAACCAGTACTTGAGTCATATCCCTCGCCAATGTTGGTGACAGTCTCTGTGTACCTCAGTAAGCTTCCAACAGTGAGCTTTGTGTCAGCGACAGTTTTAGCTGTGAACAGGATAGTTGGTGTGGTCAGTTCAACTGTAATACAAATGATTAGAGATTACTGCTCTGTTTCTGTTTGTATTGATCAACGGTCAGAATGCTGGTATTTTTTCAGTCCATAAATGCACAGATAATATTGTTACATAATATTACCGATCTTATGTTACTGACCAGACAGATATCTGTTATAGACATACTGTACCATAAGCACGTAGCATGACCGATCTTATGTAACTTACCAGACAGTTCTGTTACTAGCCTATAGACATATTGTACAATCAGCACGTAGCATGACCGTTCTTATGTAACGTACCAGACAGAGTTCTGTTACTAGCCTATAGACATATTGTACAATCAGCACGTAGCATGATCGTTCTTATGTAACTTACCAGACAGAGATCTGTCACTAGCCTATAAACATATTGTACAATCAGCACGTAGCATGATTGTTCTTATGTAACTTACCAGACAGAGTTCTGTCACTAGCCTATAAACATATTGTACAATCAGCACGTAGCATGATCGTTCTTATGTAACTTACCAGACAGAGATCTGTTACTAGCCTATAAACATACTGTACAATCAGCACGTAGCATGACCAATCTTATGTTACTTACCAGATAGAGATCTGTTACTAGCCTATAGATATATTGTACAATCAGCAAATAGCATGATGGATCTGATGTAACTTACCAGACAGAGATCTGTTACTAACTTATAGACATACTGTACAATTAGTTTTACATAAATCAATAAATAAATAAAACTCTGGTAAATATTCACCAAATATAAAAAACCTTTTTTTTTCATCATATAACCAGAATCTCTAATTTTAGAACAGTAACTTGTTATGGATAGATTCAAAAAACTAAAGCTGTACAGATATTTAGTGTATACTTTCATATTGTCCAGTTTACTTCGCATTTCTCTAATCATTCAGTATTCTATGACAATGCGCATTACCAAGGCATCATACCGAACATTTGAAATTAGCTAATTCCATCCATTGTTTTAGCAGGACAGACAACTAGAAAGGTTGTCCTCCTTTACCAAAACAACTTCTTCTTCTCAAGTAATTCGCCATACAAATTCAACAACCTATATTAATGAAGTATATCCTGTGTTATCCCAATAATATAGCTAAAATGTATTTATATTTCATTAAAATAAAAATAAAAATTAATTGCTAATGGGTTTAAATTTCATCAATCAGTGGAATTTTAACTATAACAAATCACATCAGATAATAATAATAAAACTTGTAATAGCAATCATTATAATAATGAAATAATTATATTTTCTTTACAAGTTACATGTAAACAAAAAGAAGAGAGAAACAGAGGGAGATATATGCACTAATAATTGAAAACTCTAAATGTATTATATACAACAGTTTTACAGAGTTTACTGTAATGTAAATACCTTTAATCTTGTTGATTGCTGTATCCTGATTCCTTATAGAATCTAATAAAGTTTTGTTGATGTCTCCTTGTTTGTCCATCAGATCCTGAGACAGTCGAACCACTTGTTGCTGGAAGTTGGCAAGGACCTGATCTAGCTTGACTTTCTGCCCTTCAAGTTCTTGTTGTATCGAATCCGAAAGAGTAGTTAGTTTGTCCGTCCGTGCCACTTCTGCATCTGTTAGCTTCAAAAATTGCTCATCCATTTTTCTCGTCCCAGTGTTTCAACTTTGTTTGATAAATATGTACCTGGTGTTCAAGGCGAACCAGTTTCTCCAACACCTTCTCTTCAAAATGAAATTTTGAGCAATCAGGCTCCTCGTGTAACTTTGCATCTGCCATAAAAAATATGGCTAGCATAAGGTATACACCTTGGAAAACCATAGTTAACAGTAAGTGTCCACTCTATAGGATGTTGTCTGTCAACTAAAGTGGTTGTCAGTGCTTACTAAGGCTGATCCTGTGGCTTTTATACCATTTCTCTGTTTTACTAGGTGACTTGTGTAATCATGGACCATCTCCACGGTTGCCCCTTCTTCAACAATGTTAGTTTTGAATCCTTTGATGCATTATAAGATTGGATTACTGATTATTATTTCTCCCTAAGGTTTCAAGTCCTGTGGAACATATTAATACTTGAGTAGGTCTGAATGTAAAATAACATTTGGTATCATTTTGCTGTACATTTGGTAATCTGTGATGCCATCTAGGACATGTTTGAGATTTTTGTATCAAATATTCAATGAAGAATATAGATTGCTTTATAAGTATATTTTGTGTTAGTTACCTTCTATCTATCAGTATTGTTAGGTACTGTATTTACCGATTGACTCATTGATTAACTATCAATCGACTGACTTGATTGACCCTCAGATAGAACATAGTGCAGACTGATTTGTGCATATTATATGGTCTAGATCTGTTTCATGAAGGACATGTCTGCCATGTGAACTCTGGCAGTTTTAGATAAAAAGACTCGTGCTTGCTCTGTTGTGGGAATGATCTGCCAAAGCACTTAAGTAACATTTATACACACACTTAAAGCTTGCAGAGAATCTTGTAAGATTTTTTCATTCTCCCGATGTGTCAGTTTTGATATGATAGTGCTGACATATTTCATATCTTTCTGAATGGACCGTTATATATAACCTTACATGTGTTAAAAATGACTTAAAACACCATACAGACAAACAAACGTTTAAAGAGTTTATATTCATGTATGTTTAGTGCACATTTTTAACATAATTATCATCAGCCTTATAAAGGACTGAATGTGATCTGGAATAAAGAATTAATTACAACAAATACAACCATCAATATGTACTGCGCTTTTTTATACAATGTGAAAAAAACATTGCATGTGTCTCATTTTCCAACTGGTTTAATATTTCATTATGGTATAGTTTGGTTTGAAATAGTCACCAGCTGCCATGTTTGTTAAAAGATCAAAACTAATAATTAATGTATGGCTTTGAGGCTATGGGACATACTTGTTTTTTGCTTGAAATACATTTTTATCATCTACTAATCAAAGATCAGCTGTCCTTATGCTATGCAGCATTGGGGCTATGGGGCATAATTGTTTTGTGCTTGAAGTAGAGCGCTGTGGTCTAGTGGTAGAGCATTGGACCCAGGACCAAAAAGTCATGGATTCGATCTTCGTCATGACCATGTGTGATGTGTACCTGAGTAAGACACATGGTTTGCATAACTTAGTACTAGTTCTACCCAGGAAGAAGAGATCGAGACTGACTAAAATAAGTTCAGAGAGTTTTCGTTACAATCAACATAAAATAAATGTTTAAACTAAGTACATTTTTATTGTCTACTGATCAAAGACCAGCTGTCCTTATGCTATGTGGTATTGAGGCTATTGAGTACATTTTTATCAGTCGACTGATCGAAGATCAACTGTTGTGCTTATGCTATGGCACGTTGTCATTCTCTGTCTGTTAGATTTGTTTGTGTGATTACTAATATATATTTTTATACTATATAAGGTTTATGCCAAAACCACTGGGTCATTTCATTGTACATAGGAATACTTCTGCTGTATAGCTAACTAAAGTTCACCCCGTGTGGTTCCCGAGCAAGAATAGGACCACTGCTTATTCAGGCAGAAGGGTAAAATATTCTGAATTCATTTCGTTTGTTATTTTGTCCATTAAAGGTTTTCTTCATGATCCCTGTATTGTTTCAGGTGCTACTTGAGTGGTTGCAGAAAACAATGATCGTGGCTCCAGCAAAAAATGGAGTGTTTACCAGAGAATTTGCAGCAACTCTGCAGTTCTGCAGGTGAAAAGGTTCTAACCCCATTCTGGATATTTTTTATCTAGATGTAAATGGAGATTGAGACTGAAATGTTCATTCATGTTGGCGCCAAATAAACTTTTTATGTTGGTGCGCCATAAAACCCCAATTCAGTTCAATTAAATTAAATTCTAACTAAAGTTCAACTAACTTCCAAATCATAGATGGCAGTCACATCCAGAACGGCTGTCATGGCTAACAATAGGGTAAAAAATAATAATGATATTCTAAAACCATAAGATAATTTGATAAAGAGTGTTTTTGTAATGTGAACAAATAAGCTTTAGTTGGTTCAAAATATAATTGGCTAAAAGTGGCTATCTTTATTAAAAAAGATTAATGCAGGAAAATATGGTGATTGCTACTTCTAACGTTTTGTTCGAATTAATATTCTCAGGAATAATAATTGTGACTTTTTGCAAAATCCAAGATGGCTGCCATGGCTAAAAATATACTAAAACAATAGCATACCTGTACTGTGATCACCTCATCTAGAATTGTAATTGGTGTTTTAAGCCTCGCTGAATCAGAATCAGGGCCTGGAGAAAAACGGACGGTGGGCGCGATTTTGGCGAGACTTTGAGAGATTCTATGTTAATTTACTGTTAATTTCTTATTTTTAACTTATGAGAAGCAGCAAGTGACATCAAAAAGTGTAACAAGTGCATCATAAACGTTATATGTTTATTTACAACATGACGTCACGCAAACGTCGACTTTATGTCCGTGAAAAAAACGCACGAATAAATTCCGCAAATAGCTAGTGGGCGCTTTAATCAGCCTAATCTGCCCAGACCAATATCTGCTAAGACATAATGCATGATATAGTCTTGGCAGGCCAAGACTGGTGTTCTTATTGAAACTTTTCAGGAATATTCCTTATTCATCATCCTACTCAATTTAGGAAGGGTAGAATGGCTAAAAATAGTTTAAAGCATGTTGTTGGCCCTAAATGAAATTTATGTTGATTATGAGTTCCAGTATAACCATCTTTGTTTGATCATGGTAATTTCTTGAAATAATGAATACACAAGTTCTTTTTTTCAGAGATTTCATGGATTCAAATATGGACCGTACAAAACACATATTGAACTATCTGTATCCACTGCTTGAGCGAGTCAATCCAGACCTTAAAGATTTCATGGAAAGGTAAGTATCTCTGCTTAGACTGTAGAGTTGTTTGCTTCTGCAGACAGACAGTCTCA
Source organism: Cyrtodaria siliqua (assembly GCA_037043455.1). Taxonomy (NCBI): domain Eukaryota; kingdom Metazoa; phylum Mollusca; class Bivalvia; order Adapedonta; family Hiatellidae; genus Cyrtodaria; species Cyrtodaria siliqua. Next base: position 550 of record JAWPHD010026206.1, on the reverse strand, counting down.
AAATGCCATCTAAGGGGTGATAATCATTGATCTGACATGATTTATGTTTATGTCGACCGTTTGGCTGATTTTACATAGTTCGAGTCCAATATGGTGGCATGTTTAACCCTTTACCCCTTAGATAACCAGTGCTTACATAAGATCAATCACCTTATCTTATCAGTGATCACACAGTGTCCATTTCCTTACATTATTCTGCTGCTGAGGCAAAAATACAGATAATGCAACAAGGTGATGTTAGTAAACAACTCGTGCAAAAATAAGAATATTTTAATAAAACAAATTGTGAAATGTGGGTAAATAAAAAACCTACATACAGGTGTTGTATTGTTCTTTTATTCCAATTAAGTCCAACAATAAATCCAGTTTTTATCACTAATTTTAGTAAAATAGTATAATATTTCCACTAAATTTATCAATGTTTTTTTATTGTCTGTCTGTTATATACAGATTAACTCATATTTCCATATAAATTCATGTATATAATTACTAACCCCTAACACTGATGTACTTTTACATATGCTTTTCCCCATTAGTATTGAATACACAT
>JAWPHD010026205.1:0-13857 GCA_037043455.1 Cyrtodaria siliqua | reverse complement strand
CCACCCCACCCCACTCTCCACAAATGGAATGAATGAATGAATGGTGTTTTACGCAGGTCCACAAAAAAATAGGTCATATTGTGCGCAAAACCTGATGAAAGATAAAGAAATGAAGTAGTAAATAAAAATTAATGACTTAGTCAAAATAATGGCTGAAAAACTTGTGTCGCGCACTCCTCAATTACTATTTAACCCATGGTCACCAAGCTTTAAAGGAATGTTGACCAGCAAGTGAAGATGCGCACCTAAGTTGAACGTGTTTATCAGTGTTTTTGTTCATTATCAAAATGCTATGGCACAGTGACCTAAATGAGTCATCCGTGTCCTATGGACACCTTTCTAGTTTATTTATTATCTTTTTTGTCATTTCTGTATGGTGTGTCTGTCAGCCAATCAGACACGAGACCAGAATCTCGGTAAAATGGTTGTCGCTTCAATTTCTTTAGAAGTAAGCTTCTAGATGTTTGTCTCAAAAATAAGCAAGCGTCTCGAACGACTAGAGGAAAGTCTTGTTGGAGAATATCGTTACATCTGTTGAGAATCTCGTTGGAAAATCTCGTTGAGAATCTCGTTGAGAATCTCGCTCCATTTATGGAGAATCTCGTTCCATTTGTGTCGGATCTCGTATATACATTCGGTGCTAAATATACTTAGAACTTTACTCGATGTCAAAATTTAATGGAGGTTTTAAGAGCTGTTAAATCTTAAACATGAATATAAATGTAGGTATTCATGTCAAATAGGAAATATAACATTCATAGAACCCATTCAACAAGATAACGCATTTATAAAACAAAAATAAACGGAACACAGAACTAATGTGTGCGGCACCACAAACATGAAATGGAATGACAATAGGGGTATCGCCCTGGAACGGTCAGTGACAACAGGGGTATCTCCTTGGAACGGTCAGTGACAATAGGGGTATCGCCCTGGAACGGTCATTGACAATAGGGGTATCTCCCAGGAACGGTCAGAGACAATAGGCGTATCGCCTTGGAACGGTCAGTGACAATAGGGGCATCGCCTTGGAACGGTCTGTGACAATAGGGTATCGCATTGGAACGGTCAGTGACAATAGGGTATCGCCTTGGAACGGTCAGTGACAATAGGGGCATCGACTTGGAACAGTCAGTGACAATAGGGGTATCGCCTTGGAACGGTCAGTGACAATAGGGGGTGTCGCCTTGGAATGGTCAGTGACAATAGGGGTATCGCCTTGGAAAGGTCAGTGACAATAAGGGTATCGCCTTAGAATGGTGAGTGACAATAGGGTATCGCCTTGGAACGGTCAGTGACAATAGGGCATCGCCTTGGAACGGTCAGTGACAATAGGCGTATCGCCTTGGAATGGTCAGTGACAATAGGAGTATCGCCTTGGAATGGTCAGTGACAATAGGAGTATCGCCTTGGAACGGTCAGTGACAATAGGGGTATCGCCTTGGAATGGTCAAGTGACAATAGGAGTATCGCCATGGAATGGTCAGTGACAATAGGGTATCGCCTTGGAACGGTCAGTGACACTATAAGTATCGCCTTGGAACGGTCAGTGACAATAGGGTATCGCCTTGGAATGGTCAGTGACAATAGGAGTTTTGCCTTGGAACGGTCAGTGACAATAGGGGTATCGCCTTGGAACGGTCAGTGACAATAGGGGTATCGCCTTAGAATGGTCAGTGACAATAGGGTATCGCCTTGGAACGGTCAGTGACAATAGGGGTATCGCCTTGGAATGGTCAGTGACAATAGGAGTATCGCCTTGGAATGGTCACTGACAATAGGGATATCGCCTTGGAATGGTCATGACAATAGGGGTGTCGCCTTGGAACGGTCAGTGACAATAGGGGTATCGCCTTGGAACGGTCAGTGACAATAAGGCCGCTGACGATTTAAAAAGAAATTTCGTTGGAGATTCTCGTTCCATTTTGTGGAGAATCTCAATCCATTTGTGTCGGATCTCATATAATACGATCGGTGCTAAATAGACGCATGAAGTAAAAGGGTGCATTAAGGGTGTATGAATGTTATAGGGTCAACCTACACGCATGAATGGTAAACGTTTAATTAACACGCATACAGTAAAAGGCTGAATTAACACGCATACATGTTAAAGGTTCAACTTACGTACGAATGTTAAAGGGTGCTCTCACAGGCATTTATATTAAAAAAGTATACTAACACGCATGCAGTCAAAGGGTCAACGCAGACGCCGGCCAATAATCACGCAAGAATGTTAAAGGGTTAACGAAAACACGACTGTCAAAGGGCCAAAAAAAAACGCAAGAATGTTAAAGGGTTAACGAAAACACGACTGTCAAAGGGCCAACAAACACGCAAGAATATTAAAGGGTTAACGAAAACACGACTGTCAAAGGGCCAACAAACACGCATGGACGTTAAAGGGTCAACGAAGGCGCAGGACTGTCAAATGGCCAACTAACACGCATGCAAGTTAAAGGGTCAACGAAGACGCATGACTGTCAAAGGGCCAACTAACACGCATGCAAGTTAAAGGGTCAACGAAGACGCATGACTGTCAAAGGGCCAACTAACACGCATGCAATTTAAAGGGTCAACGAAGACGCATGAACTAATTTGTATAACCAATGAATTAATGCTTTTATGAAATCATAAATATTTTAATGAATGAATGAATGAATGTGTTTTACGGCACGTCGACACATAAATAGGTCATGTGTCGACGTGCCGTAAAAACACCATTCATTCATTCATTTATTAAAATATTTATAATTTCATAAAAGCATTAATTCCTTGGTTATACAAATTAGTTAATGCGTCTTCGTTGACCCTTTAAATTGCATGCGTGTTAGTTGGCCCTTTGACAGTCATGCGTCTTCGTTGACCCTTTAATATTTTAGCAAACGTATTTGGGTAAAATGTCTGAACCGAAACGCCATTTATATATACGTTATACTTTATCAACATCATCGTGTGCAGTGCTGCTCTCTTGGTTTGCAATCACTGGTATGATTGTTACAAAGTATTCTGATTGTGTTGTCCGTACCAGGCATATCTCTATCAGCAACTAGCTTATATATGTTCCTCTGTCTACAAGACGTACGCTAAAATAACTCGACACAGGGGCAGCTGTCATATTGGTAGAAGTCTGAAAGAACCAATTACAATTTCCCATCTGCGCGTAAGTAACTACATACATTATGCATGTGGTTAACGGCTGTGTTTATTTCTCTTCTGCTTAATGGTAAACGTGTTATAGACGCACCCCTCTAACAATTAGGCAGGTGAAATAAACTCGATAAATAAATTAATAATGTGTTTCACTGTTATATTTGTTTTTGAAGTAATAAGACTCGGCTTCGGGGACTAGACTATATAAGTGGTGTATTATGTACTGTAGTATATATTGCATGGTTGTTAGTCTGTACTTTAAACAATAAAAAAACGCGAGCATTTGTGGGATAAAATCAATATTTAACAAGCGCAATGTAAGAAATACAATTCCCCCAGCTAACTACATTGCTCATCGACTTTATTATATTCTATACAATGAAATATAGCTCAATCGAACCTGGTTTGATGAATGACCGGCATTGTTTAAATGTACGTCATAGGCTGTCATTACGGTAACAGAGAAAGAAGAAAAGAGAGACAATGATATAGAGGATCTTACATGAGCGCTCATTCATTATTGAATTTATTAAAGTAGTTGGCAAAATGATATAATGCGAGGCTTTATCATTTTTGTTAACGAGTTCAATAAATTCAATAATGAATGAGAACGAATGTTAGATTCTATTTATCACCTAACTCAAATATCGACTTTTATTGCATTATAAACCTTGGCGTAAGTAACAGCGTTAAGTAGGCTTATTTGCATAGTTATATAACTAGTTGTATATTGAAAATATAGAATGGTGTTATTCCACTCCCACGTCATAAGTTATGTGTTAAATAGTGTTATAGTATATGTATTTAATTAAGTCAAGGACATAATCTAATTACAAACTCGTTTTTCTGGATTCTTATTTATACCTTTTTATGGAAGATGGAAGGACTGCGCCATTGTATAATCTCACCTGCCGTACGGCCAAAACAAGCTGAAACACTGACCACGATTGCCGTGTGCAGTGGTGCCGTGTGCCGTGCCGTGTGCATTGGTGCTGTCTTGTTTTGCAATCACTAGTATAATTGTTACAAAGTATGCTGAATGTGTTGTCCGTACCAGGTATATCTCTTATAAAACGACCATATACAAGTGTTGAACGGCTGCATAGTTTTTGATCTTTGTTTCAGTTACTTGTTATTTGACTAACATTCGTGTTGCTTTTTTGATTAGTGGTAACACTTTGAGAATATTTCATATAGAAAAACACACTATCATTTGATCAAAATAATTAAAGGGAGACGCGGCAATCGCAAAGTATCAAGAATTAAAATTAGCACCGCGACTTATTAACCAGGTATCACTTTGTCTTTAAATCTGCTTGCATTGATATGCAAGTAATGAACAAAACTAACGAAACGCCGCGAGTTTAAAAACACAAGGTTACCCTTTAACATTATATTGACTTTTGTATACTTCATGACGACATGTACCGTAACCACTTGTTATTTATTCTTATATTTGACGTTTAATTGCTGGCATAGTATGCATACATTTTATTATTCATTACGTGGTCCCGCCTTAATTCCATTAAGCGATGGGAAAGCTTATATATTAGGAGGATTTTATAACAGATATTTCGACAATAAAACCCGTTTAAAAACAGTTGTTACTTAAACAAACGCAATAACCTGTTATAATTACCTATTATATGTTTTAATTTTACAAAATGCAAACTCTTTAAGTCGAAATTAAGTTTTTTTTTCCGACTTTTCGAAGAAAAAGCGAGACAAAGGGATTACTTTTCCGGCGAAGGCGAAGGCGACGGCGCCGTCAGCACTTGGTTAAAGTTTTCGGTTAACGTTTTTTGAAAAGTACATATCTCCAACACCATCGAAGGTATTGCTTTGAAACTGTGTATGAACATTAACTGGGGTAATCCATTACACTTTCACTAATCCCCACGTCATTAATGACCTTGACATCGACTTTAAACACAAGATAACTTAGTCACATTTTCTTGGTTTTGGTTAGAGTCTTTTGGCCGTTATATATCTCCAATACCATCAAAGGTATTGCTTTGATACTTTGTATGAACATTCACTGGGGTAACGCCTTACACTATCGGTAAGCCCCACCGCACCAATGACCTTGACCCTGACTTTAAAGACAAAGAATTTAGTAAAATGTTCTTGGTTAAGTTTTTTGGTTAAATTTTGGAAGGTATAAATCTCCAATACCATCAAAGGTATTGCTTTGATACTTTGTATGAACATTCACAGGACCCCACCCCACCATGACCTTGACCTTGAATTTAAAGACAAGAACCCTAAATTATTTATTTGCTTCTTTCTTTCTTTCTTTTTTTTTTTTTTATTCTTAAGCACAGTGTATGTAAGTATCTGTCATTTTATTCACCATCATCATACTTTCCTCAAAATATGAACGTCACATGTTTCATTATCATTAGCGTAAACTAATTGTAACATAAATCAAAACCACATTTCATTGTAGTTTATATGACCAGCTACTACTACACTTACAGTCACCAGTATTAACTTCGTTTGTCTTTCACAACATGAAGAACATTTGTTTCATTCACAATCACATTTTGATCATTTCAGAGGATTAATATAACAGTAGTGGTAATCATGGTTCAAGCATTTCCATTTTAGTTTTTGTTACCATCACCTACAGTTGCAGCAAGCAGTATTAACGTTGTTTTAAAAATTCAGGTTCACTTACTACCCTCACCCCACCAACACACCCAGTACCACCCCCGTTGTGAATGAACAAAACCTCAGAAGGTGAGACAGCCCGTGGCGTGGCCTTGTTTCGTACCCCAGCCAACTCCGTGTTTGCTGCTTCTTGGAGAAGGGATTGGATGGGTACGAACATTAATACTCGGACCACGTAATGATTCAAGTCGTATTACTGCCAGGTTACACAGACTATTAAAGCATTTTTACCCTTTATCTCGGAGTCCTGATCGATTCCTTATGGCGTATTTGAAACACTTCTGAGACACAAAAATGATACAGACATTTAATCTAATAGTTGGGAAAAGACGAGTGTCTTCGAGACCAGTAGTCCCACCGGCAATAGTTTTTCATTATAAAAGACATAAAGGACTAAGTTGGGCTTAATTACATATATACTGAGCTGCTCTGCAATGCCGAACGTCAACACAGCGATAATATCGCACATAATCTAATCAGCGAACATAACGACAATATGGATGTCCGATATGTCATCTATTGCACATCACGGATTTGTCTAAGGTGATTCAACCAAATTTACAATCCTTGAGTTAGAAATATATCCCCACAGAATTGAACTGGATTTTATAGTTGCACTAACAGCTAAGGTCATATGGCGTCTTTCCAACTTCCCTTGGTGGAGGAAGATCCCAGTTGCCCTTCCGGGAAATGTTAGTGCACAGGCGGTCACCTGGGAGAAACATCGACATTCCACACACTAGCTGCATAGCTTCCTCACATAAATCTCATGAGTGCGTCTTGAACCCATAGAGGTGATGAGCAGTCATTTGAAGTGAGAGACTCTAACCACCCGGTCATGGATGCCCTATAATCCCACTGAATAATGATTATATAACCGAAGTTGAGTGACCAGATTTGTTCCTACATTTAAAGGATAAAGATCCTATAACCCTGAAAACTCTTTCTATGCAGTGTTTCATTGAAAAGGCAACCCATTGGTAGCAACGAACGTAAACAAGAGAGAAAATTAGCAGACTCGGTTTTATTGGGTCTGGTCATGCGAGGTCATATATATATAACCTCACGATTCAAGCACCAGCTTAAGTGGTATTTTACTTTTGTGCTCGAGGGTCCCTAAGGACCAGTACGTAATATGTTGCTATGTGACATGTGTTAATAAACCCCATGCTATATCACATTTGTCTCATTTAACATTGAACGATTTTAGTGTCTTTAATGTTCATTCTTACAGTGGCATTTAGATTTGCTATGATTATGATCTAGGCTTTTTTATATTCATATAAACATTATCACTTATGTGTTGTATTGCCTACTAATGCTACCTTGTTTGTTAGAGAATATAACCTGGTGGGGATATTTTTATTTGCATTGAACCGTTTTATTAAGATGACAATAGAGTAAGAGTGATTTTGGTACACCCTAGAACCCTAGTTGCCGTTTTGCCAAGGCGGTACATCTTTGCCACTGACCGTTCCAAGGCGGTACATATTTGCCACTGACCGTTCCAATGCGGTACATCTATTGCCAGCCATTTTGTGTTTGTGGTGTTCTATACGTCTATTTGTCCTAGTGCTTCTACTATTAGAGGGGAACGTGTTTCTGTAATTTGTATGCAGAATGTTTGAATTTAGACTTCAATTCAATTAGCTAGCATCATGAGACATGGCTAATTGAAGGTTTAAACGCTAATGGAAAATGCAAGTTAATCTTATCAAAACAACCATTAGGGACTTGCGCATGGAAATAAAACCTATTTCCAATATGGAAAACACATAAACAATTAACTCAATGGCCTCAAAAAATAATGGCCTCAAAAAATAAACTTTAAAATCTGCAGCAATGTTTCGGCATAGTGAAGTAATATTGGGCATAGATAGTCAGAGTCAATTCATCACTGAGCTGTTTATTATTATTATTATTATTATTATAGTTACTTGTAGTAATGGAAGTCATTATTCCCTTGTGATTGTAGGCTTAACGGGATAACTGTAAGGTAAGAATGAATGAGATTTGGTGCATCATAGAACCTGTTTTAAACCCACAGCGGCCATATTTTACTACTGACCGTTCCAAGGCAGAACCCTTATTGTCAACGCCATTGTATTTATTCCTGCTGTTTCTAAAACGTTGCACTCTTTGTCCTTTGACTTGGCATTTGTATAGTTTGAAAATAATAAATAGTGAAAAAGGGATCCTTTGGAAGCAACAAACACAAACAAGAGATAAAAGTAGCAGACTCGGTTTTATTCAGTCTGTTCATGAGAGGTAATGTCCAGTACAACACCTCTCACGCATCCTAGTACCGGCTTAAGCGATATTCTACTTTAAAGCTTTAAACCTCAATTGCAAGGTTATCGCAAATAATGTTAGGTTCAGATCTCAAGAACATGGGCATAGACTGATAAGTTTAAACGTAAAACATGTATGACCTATTTGTCAAAAAAGGCATGTTTTATTCACTAGATCTTAATTTCAACATGGAGGTCGGGAAAATAGAAGGTTGAAAACGGTGTATCCAATACCTCTAGTTTGTTTACGCTGAGATATGATTCCACGTACTATTAACCTCTACTTTTAACAGTTATACATAGTTACTTCCCAAGAGATGTTCAACATACAATTTTGCTATGGAATATAATAAACGTATATGACGTGTTTCCGATCTATTTAATTCCTTAGAGATAATCTTTGTGAACAGACATGCACAATTTTAGTTGTCGCACGTTTTAATCCACTATCGGAATATTTTGAATATTCATGACATGTATTGGAAAACGACTGGTTATATGAATATGTTAATTTGCACGCCAAAACAAACGGTTGTCAGTGGAACTGAGCCGGCCTTCCGTTACATCGTTTGTTACAGTGAAAGTGGAAGACGATTTCTGAATTCATACAATAACAATGTTAAGAAAAATCAGATTTTAAAGGGACACATGGTAATCTTGAGTTTTATTCAAACATTAAAATGTGCTCCTCGATTTAGTTATCCTGCGTCATTTTTACTTTAAAACTGCTTGCATATAACATGTATAATTAAATAAAAAAAATGAGATTTCAAATGTCTTCGTTATTTTACCAATTTTTTAAATATATTATTGGCAATATTATAAAAAGTTAGTAATATGTAAAAACAATTTACTTCGTTTAATTCTAACAATTAATATTAATGATTGAACAAATGCAAGTTTAGAGATAAACTAACGGGACGCCGTGATGTTGTAGACGGTTTAGAACACTTTGTTACAAGAAATTCATCAATATTTGAAACATTGAGCCAGTTCATAACAGTGTTTAACGTAAAGAGTTTGCAAATTGTTGCATCCTAAGTTTGCTCACATGCTTGAGTCAAACCCGTTCTCTGTCAATAATGCAACTTTGAAGAAATACTATTTGCTGTGTTATTTGTTGTTTTAATCTTTTTCCGAAAGGAAAGGTCTTACGTAGCCATGTACCATTCGATTAACAATAGCGTATTGTACATACAATATATAGCGGATATTCCTGAGTTGCGTTTCTTTTTCGTTTCAGTATATTGTATTTCATCGAAGTGTGACCAAAGAACAAACATTATTTTCACGAATGCGAAGTATGAGTGAAAATATAAAATTTGATCACTTCTTGATGAAATACAATCTGTTATTCACGACAGAACAACAATTATTCTTTACATTGCATTCCGATATTTCTGGCGACGTCATATATTCAGTATTGTGAAATTGCGATTTTTAACACACTATAACTTCTAAACTAATCGACCGATTTCAATGCATTAGGACTCATTCATCTTAGTTAAATTAAATATCATCCCATAATATAACTTGTACACAAACTTTCTGAAAAAGGTTGTTTTCGAAAGAAATAATCCTGCAAACTGACATTGACATCTCTGTTACTGTGCTGTGCTGAGCTGTGCTGTGCAAAGCTGTGCTGTGCTGAGCTGTGCTGAGCTGTGCTGTGCTGAGCTGTGCTGTGCTGTGCTGTGCTGTAGTACACTGTACTGCACTGTACTGCACTGAGAATGACAACATTTTCTAAAATAATTGACCAATTTTCAAAAACTGAAGCCAATTTTCTTAGAAAATGTTCAAGTTAAAGATATACATTTAATAGATATGTTCCAAAACAAATCGTTTTTTACATTGGAAAAAGTAATTCGCGCAGTGAAAATAAAATTCTGTATTTCACAGATGAAATGACACGTTTATTTCGCTGCTAAAACGCATTATTCTATTGCTTATCATATCATTATCAGAAACTAATGTCTAAGGCACAAGGATATAATATTCAAAAGTTTCCCCAATACCCCAATATCAAAAACGCTCATACATCTAAATATCACAACGTACCATAAATAAAACTTTAGGACCATTTTTTTTCATTCCTGCGCTATTCATTACCTTCGAAAATCCAAATACGAACAATTGTCTCCCTTCAGAAGTAAAGGATAATACGGCTTTATTCTCATCACTATGCTCTCCTCTTTAATTTTGCGACAGATTGCGAACTCTAAGATATGACCCATTTACAGGTCGTCACTATGCTCTCCTCTTTAATTTTGCAACAGATTGCGAACGTGAACCATAAGATCTGACCCATTTACAGTTCGCCACTATGCTCTCCTATTTAATTTTGTGATAGTTTATATTACACCTTATCATCCCTTATTTTTTACATTGTATTGTTTACATGTACATTAATTTTTAATTAATACTTCATTTCTTCATTTTTCATCAATTTTTGCGCACAATATGACCTATTTATGTGTCGACGTGCCGTAAAACACCATTCATTCATTCATTCATTAATTGTGTGCCAAATTGCGAACCCTATGATCTATGATCCTAAGATCTGACCTCCATGCGAATGGTACATGGCTATATTGTATGTATAATATGCGGCTGGTAATCGAATGGTACATGGCTATATTGTATGTATAATATGCTGCTGGTAATCGAATGGTACATGGCTATATTGTATGTATAATATGCTGCTGGTAATCGAATGGTACATGGCTATATTGTATGTATAATATGCTGCTGGTAATCGAATGGTACATGGCTATATTGTATGTATAATATGCTGCTGGTAATCGAATGGTACATGGCTATATTGTATGTATAATCGCGAGCGTAAGCTCGCCTTACGGTTAACGCGTTGTTGATTTTCTGAAATTGCCATACTAAGGCAATAAAAATCTTCGTCAAACCGCTAGAGTTACCTGCCCGTAAAGTTGCATCGTGCAAGTAAAACGGTGCACCGTGCAGGTGAATCGTATTTCTAGCACGTCGTTATAACCTCACATGAACGCCGAGCGGAGCGAGGTGTTATTCGAAGGAAAATAAAGCTAATTACACCGAGATTACATCGAGCGTTACGTTATACAGCTAATTTCACCGAGCGAAGCGAGGTCTTGTGCATTGAATATAACATACATGTAAATTAAGTTTGTTTTCGATTCTCTTCTATTCTATTCAGTGTTTTCGCTGACTCAGTCCATTCAATTCAACATATTTATTTTTTACAATCTAATTTGTTCAAAAACAACAAAATCCACGATTTAATGCTTGATTACGTTTAAATAAAAGTGAATGTGTCAATATTTAAAAAAATAAAGATAGAATATAATAGCCTGGTTCTCTGGCTTAAAATAGAATAGAATAGAATAACTTTTATTTTCCAATCAAGGACCATCACTGGCATTACACTCGAAGTACTAGGTACTACCTTTGTGAAGGGCAAAACTCTAACCAGTCTTTGATTGCAGTAAAAGTATAAGTTAAAATGATTCATTTAGAAACACCAAAAAATGTAAAAACAATCCAAAATATGAATCAAAATAAAAAACTCGAGCAGATGTTTTGATTTTGCATTGAGTTTAGAAAACTCCACTGATGTACACTGTAAGGCATAACAGTATGAGTATTGCACACATTATTTAATCGCTCTAGTCTATTAACTTAAAACGACGCTTGCCATTGTTCAGCAACAACAAAATCAACGATTTAATGCTTGATTATGTTTAAATAAAAGTGATTGCGTCAATATGTAAGTTAGTTTTACTAGATCTATTTTTTTTATATTAGATCTACATACTTGAAAGCAGTCCAATATCATTGAAAATACAATATGACAAAAGGACTAAGAAAGCTGGCTAAGCGCTGACCATCCTACCTAATAGTAATAAATGTCTGCGATTGTGTGAACTGTGTCATTGCTTTTTGTTCAAATTGTATTTAACGACCCACTGCGCCATTTAAGTCTCAAATACATTTATTAATAATAAAAATTCACCTGAAATAGTAGTTAAATGCAATAATAATTATTCGCCTACCTTTTTATCCTTAAATTGTTATGCGAAACCAAAGGCGGTAGGTGAAATATCCTTTCTTTTACTTGAAAGCACAAACGTAAACCTGTTTTGTTCTTTGTAGACAAAGTGAAGCACCTACTGTACTGTAAACGTAATAGTACGTCACCATTATGACAATTTTCAGTGCTGATTACGTCAGTCAGTGACGTTCGACGCAATTTTAATTTCAAGAGGGGATGTAGAGAGTGGTGACTTAGGAACAAGGTATTAAACGAACTGATTATTTCAAATGGCACATCATCAATGATTTGTTTGTTTGTATGGTGTTTTACGTCATTTTCAACACATGTAAGGTTATATATGACGGTGGATTTTTAGGTGTTGGAGGCAGACCACCCACTTGTCCTGGGTAGAACCAGTACTATAGAACCAGTACTATACACCTCCCGCCATCCGTAAGAATCGACACATCCTCACAAGTCGAGCTCCCAGTGGGATTCGAACCTGCAGCGGTGAGAGGCGAGAAGGTTTACAACGCAACATTCAGTATCACATGAAACAATTCATTCCTATTCCTTCCTACCTGATCATTGCTGCTAAGTGAAGGCATTTACATTTAGGAAATAGGAATAGATTGGATCATCCTGAGAAGTCTCATAAAAAAAAGTATGCATACATAATTATACTGATCATGCTTATTCAAGTTCACCTGACACTTACTCACTATTTAAGTCATTTTTTCACAACTGTGGCCGATTTGCTTCACAATTATTATTAATTTATTTATTTTATTTAATATTAATATTTTATTTATTTTGGAAAACATTTCCACCACTTAAATTGCTCAATATTGTTTTGTTCTGGATATGTTCATAGAAGAAAGTTTATCTAAAATGTTTCATATTATCCTGCTCCCACAAAAACAATGCATGTATTCAATACTTTTTCAACAAATTAGGCAGTTTTCGCGCTTTTTTTTCTCCACCAAAATGACCAGGCTAGGGTCGGGAGTCTTCACAATTTTTAGTGGGTAAAAGCCCTGCCAACATTACAATGGAAATCACACTGCAGTGCTTGGTTTGATTTAGTTTAAACTCATTTATTTTACATTGATTGTAACGAAAGCTCTATGAACTTATTTGAATCACTCTCGATGTCTTCCTGGGTAGAACCAGTACTAAGCAATGCAGATAAAGTGTCTTGCTCAGGGACACAACGCAATGGCGGGAATCGAACTCACGACTTTTGGATCATGGGTGTTGGACCTCTACCACTAGACCACAGCGCTCCACGGTTTGATTTGGAAGTAGAGTATAATGTCATTGTGTAGATCCCCTATTTGATTTCGAATAGTTATGCTTAAATAATTTGTTGAATTAGGTTTTTTTATGTGATGATCGCAAAGTTTGTATGTGAATAGAAGTGGTTTGCGTTTTTTGTGTGTCCCTTAGAACGGAGCAACTGAGTTGGGTTTAGAAAATCCCTATGTTATAAGGTATTACAGTATGAGTAATATAACACAATGTAACCATTTTATTTACTTAAACCGACGCTCGCCATGAGGCAGTGCCTTATTCATATTATGCTGCTGGTAATCGAATGGTACATGGCTATATTGTATGTATAATATGCTGCTGGTAATGGAATGGTACATGGCTATATTGTATGCATAATATGCTGCTGGTAATCGAATGGTACATGGCTATATTGTATGTATA
>JAWPHD010026204.1:0-13857 GCA_037043455.1 Cyrtodaria siliqua | reverse complement strand
ACACATATATTTTCAGTTCTTACACATATATATTCAGTACTTACACATATATATTCAGTACGTAGACATATATATTCAGTTCTGACGCATATATATTCAGTTCTTGAACATATATATTCACTTTTTACGCATATATGTTCAGTTCTTACGCATATATATTCAGTTCTTACACATATATATTCAGTTCTTACACATATATATTCAGTTCTTACACACATATATTCAGTTCTGACGCATATATATTCAGTTCTTACACACATATATTCAGTTCTTAAACATATATATTCAGTTCTTACACATATATATTCAGTACTTACACATATATTCAGTTCTTACACATATATATTCAGTTCCTACACATATATATTCAGTTCTTACACATATATATTCAGTTCTTACACATATATATTCGGTTCTTACGCATATATATTCAGTTCTTACGCATATATATTCAGTTCTTACGCATATATATTCAGTTCTTACACATATATATTCAGTTCTTACACATATATATATAGTTCTTATACATATATATTCAGTTCTTTCTCATATATATTCAATTCTTACTCATATATATTCAGTTCTTACTCATATATATTCAGTTCTTAACATATATATTCAGTTCATACGCATATATTCAGTTCTTACGCATATATGTTCAGTTCTTATGCATGTATATTCAGTTCTTATGCATATATATTCAGTTTTTACGCATATATATTCAGTTCTAACGCATATATATTCAGTTCTTACGCATATATATTCAGTTCTTACGCATATATATTCAGTTCTTACACATATATATTCAGTTCTTACACATATATATTCAGTTCTTACACATATATATTCAGTACTTACACATATATATTCAGTTCTTACACATACATATTCAGTTCTTACGCATATATATTCAGTTCTTACACATATATATTCACTTCTTAAGCATATATATTCAGTTCATACGCATATATATTCAGTTCTTACACATATATATTCAGTTGTTACACATATATATTCAGTTCTTACACACATATATTCAGTACTTACGCATATATATTCAGTTCTTACACATATATATTCAGTTCTTACACATATATATTCAGTTCTTAGACATATATATTCACTTCTTACACATATATATTCAGTTCTTACACATATATATTCAGTTCTTACTCATATATATTCAGTTCTTACACATATATATTCACTTCTTACACATATATATTCAGTTCTTAAACATATATTCAGTTCTTACACATATATATTCAGTTCTTTCACATATATATTAACTTCTTGCGCATATATATTTAGTTCTTACGCATATATGTTCAGTTCTTACACATATATATTCAGTTCTTACGCATATATATTCAGTTCTTACATACATATATTCAGTTCTAATGCATATATATTCAGTTCTTACGCATATATATTCAGTTCTTACACATATATATTTAGTTCTTACACATATATATTGAGTTCTTACACATATATATTCAGTTCTTACACATATATATTCACTTCTTACGCAAATATATTCAGTTCTTATGCATTTATATTCAGTTCTTATGCATATATATTCCGTTCTTACGCATATATATTCAGTTCTTACACATATATATTCAGTACTTACACATATATATTCAGTTCTTACACATATATATTCAGTTCTTACGCATATATATTCAGTTCTTACACATATATATTCACTTCTTACGCATATATATTCAGTTCTTACGAATATATATTCAGTTCCTACACATATATATTCAGTTCTTACACATATATATTCAGTTCTTACGCATATATATTCCGTTCTTACGCATATATATTCAGTTTTTACTCACATATATTCAGTTCTTACACATATATATTCAGTTCTTACATATATATATATTCATTTCTTTCACATATATATTCACTTCTTGCGCATATATATTTAGTTCTTACGCATATATGTTCAGTTCTTACACATATATATTCAGTTCTGACGCATATATATTCAGTTCTTACACACATATATTCAGTTCTTAAACATATATATTCAGTTCTTACACATATATATTCAGTACTTACACATATATTCAGTTCTTACACATATATATTCAGTTCCTACACATATATATTCAGTTCTTACACATATATATTCAGTTCTTACACATATATATTCGGTTCTTACGCATATATATTCAGTTCTTACGCATATATATTCAGTTCTTACGCATATATATTCAGTTCTTACACATATATATTCAGTTCTTACACATATATATATAGTTCTTATACATATATATTCAGTTCTTTCTCATATATATTCAATTCTTACTCATATATATTCAGTTCTTACTCATATATATTCAGTTCTTAAACATATATATTCAGTTCATACGCATATATTCAGTTCTTACGCATATATGTTCAGTTCTTATGCATGTATATTCAGTTCTTACACATATATATTCAGTTCTTAGACATATATATTCACTTCTTACACATATATATTCAGTTCTTACACATATATATTCAGTTCTTACTCATATATATTCAGTTCTTACACATATATATTCACTTCTTACACATATATATTCAGTTCTTAAACATATATTCAGTTCTTACACATATATATTCAGTTCTTTCACATATATATTAACTTCTTGCGCATATATATTTAGTTCTTACGCATATATGTTCAGTTCTTACACATATATATTCAGTTCTTACGCATATATATTCAGTTCTTACATACATATATTCAGTTCTAATGCATATATATTCAGTTCTTACGCATATATATTCAGTTCTTACACATATATATTTAGTTCTTACACATATATATTGAGTTCTTACACATATATATTCAGTTCTTACACATATATATTCACTTCTTACGCAAATATATTCAGTTCTTATGCATTTATATTCAGTTCTTATGCATATATATTCCGTTCTTACGCATATATATTCAGTTCTTACACATATATATTCAGTACTTACACATATATATTCAGTTCTTACACATATATATTCAGTTAGTTCTTACGCATATATATTCAGTTCTTACACATATATATTCACTTCTTACGCATATATATTCAGTTCTTACGAATATATATTCAGTTCCTACACATATATATTCAGTTCTTACACATATATATTCAGTTCTTACGCATATATATTCCGTTCTTACGCATATATATTCAGTTTTTACTCACATATATTCAGTTCTTACACATATATATTCAGTTCTTACATATATATATATTCATTTCTTTCACATATATATTCACTTCTTGCGCATATATATTTAGTTCTTACGCATATATGTTCAGTTCTTACACATATATATTCAGTTCTTACGCATATATATTCAGTTCTTACACATATATATTCAGTTCTTACGCAAATATATTCAGTTCTTACAGATATATATTCAGTTCTTACTCATATATATTCAGTTATTATGCATATATATTCAGTTCTTACGCATATATATTCAGTTCTTACACATATATATTCAGTTCTTACACATATATATTCAGTTCTTACGCATATATATTCAGTTTTTACGCGTATATATTTAGTTCTTATGCATATATATTCAGTTATTACGCATATATGTTCAGTTCTTACACATATATATTCAGTTCTTACTCATATATGTTCAGTTTTTACACATATATATATTCAGTTCTTACGCATATATATTCAGTTCTTACACATATATATTCAGTTCTTACACATATATATTCACTTCTTACCCATATATATTCAGTTCTTACGAATATATATTCAGTTCTTACGCATATATATTCAGTTCTTACGCATATATATTTAGTTCTTACGCATATATATTCAGTTCTTAAACATATATTCAGTTCTTACACATATATATTCAGTTCTTTCACATATATATTCACTTCTTGCGCATATATATTTAGTTCTTACGCATATATGTTCAGTTCTTACACATATATATTCAGTTCTTACGCATATATATTCAGTTCTTACATACATATATTCAGTTCTTATGCATATATATTCAGTTCTTACGCATATATATTCAGTTCTTACACATATATATTTAGTTCTTACACATATATATTGAGTTCTTACACATATATATTCAGTTCTTAAACATATATTCACTTCTTACGCAAATATATTCAGTTCTTATGCATTTATATTCAGTTCTTATGCATATATATTCAGTTCTTACGCATATATATTCAGTTCTTACACATATATATTCAGTACTTACACATATATATTCAGTTCTTACACATATATATTCAGTTCTTACGCATATATATTCAGTTCTTACACATATATATTCACTTCTTACGCATATATATTCAGTTCTTACGAATATATATTCAGTTCCTACACATATATATTCAGTTCTTACACATATATATTCAGTTCTTACGCATATATATTCAGTTCTTACGCATATATATTCAGTTCTTACACATATATATTCAGTTCTTACACATATATATTCAGTTCTTATGCATATATATTCAGTTCTTACGAATATATATTCAGTTCTTACGCATATATATTCAGTTCTTACGCATATATATTTAGTTCTTACGCATATATATTCAGTTCTTACGCATATATATTCAGTTATTACACATATATATTCAGTTCTTACACATATATATTCAGTTCTTAGACATATATATTCCGTTCTTATACATATATATTCAGTTTTTACGCATACATATTCAGTTCTTACGCATATATATTCAGTTCTTACACATATATATTCAGTTCTTACGCATATATATTTATTTCTTAAGCATATATATTCAGTTTTTACAGATATATTCAGTACTAACGCATATATATTCAGTTCTTACGCATATATATTCAGTTCTTACGCATATATGTTCAGTTCTTACACATATATATTCAGTTCTTACGCATATATATTCAGTTCTTACACATATATATTCAGTTCTTACGCATATATATTCACTTCTTACACATATATATTCAGTTCTTATGCATATATATTCAGTTCTTACGCATATATATTCAGTTCTTACACATATATATTCAGTTCTTACGCATATATATTCAGTTCTTACGCATATATATTCAGTTTTTACTCGTATATATTCAGTTCTTACGCATATATATTCAGTTCTTACACATATATATTCAGTTCTGACGCATATATATTCAGTTCTTACGCATATATATTTAGTTATTACACATATATATTCAGTTCTTACGCATATATATTCAGTTCTTACGCATATATATTCAGTTTTTACGCATATATATGCAGTTCTAACTCATATATATTCAGTTCTTACGCATATATTCAGTTCTTACGCATATATATTCAGTTCTAACGCATATATATTCAGTTCTTACGCATATATATTCAGTTCTTACGCATATATATTCAGTTCTTACACATATATATTCCGTTCTTACACATATATATTCAGTTCTTACACATATATATTCATTTCTTACACATATATATTCAGTTCTTACTCATATATATTCAGTTCTTACACATATATATTCAGTTCTTACAGATATATATTCAGTTATTACACATATATTCAGTTCTTACACATATATATTCAGTTCTTTCATATATATATTCACTTCTTTTGCATATATATTCAGTTCTTACGCATATATGTTCAGTTCTTACACATATATATTCAGTTCTTACACATATATATTCAGTTCTTACGCATATATATTCAGTTCTTACGCATATATATTCAGTTTTTACGCATATATATTCAGTTCTAACTCATATATATTCAGTTCGTACGCATATATTCAGTTCTTACGCATATATATTCAGTTCTAACGCATATATATTCAGTTCTTACGCATATATATTCAGTTCTTACGCATATATATTCAGTTCTTACACATATATATTCAGTTCTTACACATATATATATTCAGTTCTTACACATATATTTTTAGTTCTTACACATATATATTCAGTACTTACACATATATATTCAGTACGTGGACATATATATTCAGTTCTGACGCATATATATTCAGTTCTTACACATATATATTCACTTTTTACGCATATATGTTCAGTTCTTACGCATATATATTCAGTTCTTACACATATATATTCAGTTCTTACACATATATATTCAGTTCTTACACACATATATTCAGTTCTGACGAATATATATTCAGTTCTTACACACATATATTCAGTTCTTAAACATATATATTCAGTTCTTACACATATATATTCAGTACTTACACATATATTCAGTTCTTACACATATATATTCAGTTCCTACACATATATATTCGGTTCTTACGCATATATATTCAGTTCTTATGCATATATATTCAGCTCTTACGCATATATATTCAGTTCTTACACATATATATTCAGTTCTTACACATATATATTCAGTTCTTATGCATATATATTCAGTTCTTACGAATATATATTCAGTTCTTACGCATATATATTCAGTTCTTACGCATATATATTTAGTTCTTACGCATATATATTCAGTTCTTACGCATATATATTCAGTTCTTACACATATATATTCAGTTCTTACACATATATATTCAGTTCTTAGACATATATATTCCGTTCTTACACATATATATTCAGTTTTTACGCATACATATTCAGTTCTTACGCATATATATTCAGTTCTTATACATATATATTCAGTTCTTACGCATATATATTCAGTTCTTAAGCATTTATATTCATTTTTTACAGATATATTCAGTACTAACGCATATATAATCAGTTCTTACGCATATATATTCAGTTCTTACGCATATATATTCAGTTCTTACACATATATTCAGTTCTTACACATATATATTCAGTTCTGTCATAAATATATTCACTTCTTTTGCATATATATTCAGTTCTTACGCATATATATTCAGTTCTTACGCATATATTCAGTTCTTACGCATATATATTCAGTTCTAAAGCATATATATTCAGTTCTTACGCATATATATTCAGTTCATGATATATTCAGTTATTACGCATATATGTTCAGTTCTTACACATATATATTCAGTTCTTACTCATATATATTCAGTTTTTACACATATATATTCAGTTCTTACGCATATATATTCAGTTCTTACACATATATATTCAGTTCTTACAAATATATATTCACTTCTTACGCATATATATTCAGTTCTTACGAATATATATACAGTTCTTACGCATATATGTTTAGTTCTTACGCATACATATTCAGTTCTTACGCATATATATTCAGTTCTTACACATATATATTCAGTTCTTACACATATATATTCAGTTCTTAGACATATATATTCAGTTCTTACACATATATATTCATTTCTTACACATATATATTCAGTTCTTACTCATATATATTCTGTTCTTACACATATATATTCAGTTCTAACACATATATATTCAGTTCTTACACATATATTCAGTTCTTACACATATATATTCAGTTCTTTCATATATATATTCACTTCTTTTGCATATATATTCAGTTCTTACGCATATATGTTCAGTTCTTACACATATATATTCAGTTCTTACACATATATATTCAGTTCTTACGCATATATATTCAGTTCTTACGCATATATATTCAGTTTTTACGCATATATATTCAGTTCTAACTCATATATATTTAGTTCTTACGCATATATTCAGTTCTTACGCATATATATTCAGTTCTAACGCATATATATTCAGTTCTTACGCATATATATTCAGTTCTTACGCATATATATTCAGTTCTTACACATATATATTCAGTTCTTACACATATATATATTCAGTTCTTACACATATATTTTCAGTTCTTACACATATATATTCAGTACTTACACATATATATTCAGTACGTAGACATATATATTCAGTTCTGACGCATATATATTCAGTTCTTACACATATATATTCACTTTTTACGCATATATGTTCAGTTCTTACGCATATATATTCAGTTCTTACACATATATATTCAGTTCTTACACATATATATTCAGTTCTTACAAACATATATTCAGTTATGATGCATATATATTCAGTTCTTACACACATATATTCAGTTCTTAAACATATATATTCAGTTCTTACACATATATATTCAGTTCTTACACATATATTCAGTTCTTACACATATATATTCAGTTCCTACACATATATATTCAGTTCTTACACATATATATTCAGTTCTTACACATATATATTCGGTTCTTACGCATATATATTCAGTTCTTACGCATATATATTCAGTTCTTACGCATATATATTCAGTTCTTACACATATATATTCAGTTCTTACACATATATATTTAGTTCTTATACATATATATTCAGTTCTTACTCATATATATTCAATTCTTACTCATATATATTCAGTTCTTACTCATATATATTCAGTTCTTACACATATATATTCAGTTCATACGCATATATTCAGTTCTTACGCATATATGTTCAGTTCTTATGCATGTATATTCAGTTCTTATGCATATATATTCAGTTTTTACGCATATATATTCAGTTCTAACGCATATATATTCAGTTCTTACGCATATATATTCAGTTCTTACGCATATATATTCAGTTCTTACACATATATATTCAGTTCTTACACATATTTATTGAGTTCTTACACATATATATTCAGTTCTTACACATATATATTCACTTTTTACGCATATATATTCAGTTCTTATGCATATATATTCAGTTCTTACGCATATATATTCAGTTCTTAGACATATATATTCAGTTCTTACGCGTTAATATTCAGTTCTTATGATATATTCAGTTATTACGCATATATGTTCAGTTCTTACACATATATATTCAGTTCTTACTCATATATATTCAGTTTTTACACATATATATTCAGTTCTTACGCATATATATTCAGTTCTTACACATATATATTCAGTTCTTACACATATATATTCACTTCTTACGCATATATATTCAGTTCTTACGAATATATATACAGTTCTTAAGCATATATGTTTAGTTCTTACGCATACATATTCAGTTCTTACGCATATATATTCAGTTCTTACACATATATATTCAGTTCTTACACATATATATTCAGTTCTTAGACATATATATTCAGTTCTTACACATATATATTCAGTTCTTACACATATATATTCATTTCTTACACATATATATTCAGTTCTTACTCATATATATTCTGTTCTTACACATATATATTCAGTTCTTACACATATATATTCAGTTCTTACACATATATTCAGTTCTTACACATATATATTCAGTTCTTTCATATATATATTCACTTCTTTTGCATATATATTCAGTTCTTACGCATATATGTTCAGTTCTTACACATATATATTCAGTTCTTACACATATATATTCAGTTCTTACGCATATATATTCAGTTCTTACGCATATATATTCAGTTTTTACGCATATATATTCAGTTCTAACTCATATATATTTAGTTCTTACGCATATATTCAGTTCTTACGCATATATATTCAGTTCTAAAGCATATATATTCAGTTCTTACGCATATATATTCAGTTCTTACGCATATATATTCAGTTCTTACACATATATATTCAGTTCTTACACATATATATATTCAGTTCTTACACATATATTTTCAGTTCTTACACATATATATTCAGTACTTACACATATATATTCAGTACGTAGACATATATATTCAGTTCTGACGCATATATATTCAGTTCTTACACATATATATTCACTTTTTACGCATATATGTTCAGTTCTTACGCATATATATTCAGTTCTTACACATATATATTCAGTTCTTACACATATATATTCAGTTCTTACACACATATATTCAGTTCTGATGCATATATATTCAGTTCTTACACACATATATTCAGTTCTTAAACATATATATTCAGTTCTTACACATATATATTCAGTTCTTACACATATATTCAGTTCTTACACATATATATTCAGTTCCTACACATATATATTCATATCTTACACATATATATTCAGTTCTTACACATATATATTCGGTTCTTACGCATATATATTCAGTTCTTACGCATATATATTCAGTTCTTACGCATATATATTCAGTTCTTACACATATATATTCAGTTCTTACGCAAATATATTCAGTTCTTACACATATATATTCAGTTCTTACGCATATATATTCAGTTATTATGCATATATATTCAGTTCTTACGCATATATATTCAGTTCTTACACATATATATTCAGTTCTTACACATATATATTCAGTTCTTACTCATATATATTCAGTTTTTACACATATATATTCAGTTCTTAGGCATATATATTCAGTTCTTACACATATATATTCAGTTCTTACACATATATATTCACTTCTTACGCATATATATTCAGTTCTTACGAATATATATACAGTTCTTAAGCATATATGTTTAGTTCTTACGCATACATATTCAGTTCTTACGCATATATATTCAGTTCTTACACATATATATTCAGTTCTTACACATATATATTCAGTTCTTAGACATATATATTCAGTTCTTACACATATATATTCATTTCTTACACATATATATTCAGTTCTTACTCATATATATTCTGTTCTTACACATATATATTCAGTTCTTACACATATATATTCAGTTCTTACACATATATTCAGTTCTTACACAATATATATTCAGTTCTTTCATATATATATTCACTTCTTTTGCATATATATTCAGTTCTTACGCATATATGTTCAGTTCTTACACATATATATTCAGTTCTTACACATATATATTCAGTTCTTACGCATATATATTCAGTTCTTACGCATATATATTCAGTTTTTACGCATATATATTCAGTTCTAACTCATATATATTTAGTTCTTACGCATATATTCAGTTCTTACGCATATATATTCAGTTCTAACGCATATATATTCAGTTCTTACGCATATATATTCAGTTCTTACGCATATATATTCAGTTCTTACACATATATATTCAGTTCTTACACATATATATATTCAGTTCTTACACATATATTTTCAGTTCTTACACATATATATTCAGTACTTACACATATATATTCAGTACGTAGACATATATATTCAGTTCTGACGCATATATATTCAGTTCTTACACATATATATTCACTTTTTACGCATATATGTTCAGTTCTTACGCATATATATTCAGTTCTTACACATATATATTCAGTTCTTACACATATATATTCAGTTCTTACACACATATATTCAGTTCTGATGCATATATATTCAGTTCTTACACACATATATTCAGTTCTTAAACATATATATTCAGTTCTTACACATATACATTCAGTTCTTACACATATATTCAGTTCTTACACATATATATTCAGTTCCTACACATATATATTCATATCTTACACATATATATTCAGTTCTTACACATATATATTCAGTTCTTACGCATATATATTCAGTTCTTACGCATATATATTCAGTTCTTACACATATATATTCAGTTCTTACGCAAATATATTCAGTTCTTACACATATATATTCAGTTCTTACACATATATATTCAGTTCTTACGCATATATATTCAGTTATTATGCATATATATTCAGTTCTTACGCATATATATTCAGTTCTTACACATATATATTCAGTTCTTACTCATATATATTCAGTTATTACACATATATATTCAGTTCTTACAGATATATATTCAGTTCTTACACATATATTCAGTTCTTACACATATATATTCAGTTCTTTCATATATATTCACTTCTTTTGCATATATATTCAGTTCTTACGCATATATGTTCAGTTCTTACACATATATATTCACTTCTTACGCATATATATTCAGTTCTTACACATATATATTCAGTTTTTACACATATATATTCAGTTCTTACGCATATATAATTCTGTTCTTACGCATATATATTCAGTTCTTACACATATATATTCAGTTCTTTACACATATATATTCAGTTATTACGCATATATATATTCAGTTCTTAAACATATATATTCACTTCTTATGCATATTATATTCAGTTCTTACGCATATATATTCAGTTCTTACACATATATATTCAGTTCTTAGACATATATATTTAGTTCTTACGCATATATATTCAGTTCTTATGCATATATATTCAGTTCTTACACATATATATTCAGTTCTTACTCACATATATTCAGTTCTTACACATATATATTCAGTTCTTACACATATATATTCAGTTCTTACGCATATATATTCAGTTCTTACGCATATATATTCAGTTCTTACACATATATATTCAGTTCTTACACATATATATTTAGTTCTTAGACATATATATTCAGTTCTTACACATATATATTCAGTTCTTACACATATATATTCAGTTCTTACTCACATATATTCAGTTCTTACACATATATATTCAGTTCTTACATATATATATTCAGTTCTTTCACATATATATTCACTTCTTGCGCATATATATTTAGTTTCTTACGCATATATGTTCAGTTCTTACGCATATATATTCAGTTCTTACGCATATATATTCAGTTTCTTACACATATATATTCAGTTCTTACGCAAATATATTCAGTTCTTACACATATATATTCAGTTCTTACGCATATATATTCAGTTATTATGCATATATATTCAGTTCTTACGCATATATATTCAGTTCTTACACATATATATTCAGTTCTTACTCATATATATTCAGTATTACACATATATAATTCAGCTCTTACAGATATATATTCAGTTCTTACACATATATTCAGTTCGTTACACATATATATTCAGTTCTTTCATATATATTATTCACTTCTTTTGCATATATATTCAGTTCTTACGCATATATGTTCAGTTCTACACATATATATTCACTTCTTACGCATATATATCAGTTCCTTACATATATATATTCAGTTCTTATGCATATATATTCACTTCTTACGCAAATATATCAGTTCTTATGCATTTATATTCAGTTCTTATGCATATATATTCAGTTCTTACGCAATATATATTCAGTACATTACACATATATATTCGGTTCTTACACATATATATTCAGTTCTTACGCATATATATTCAGTTCTTACACATATATATTCACTTCTCTACGCATATATATTCAGTTCTTACGAATATATTATTCAATTCCTACACATATATATTCAGTTCTTACACATATATATTCAGTTCTTACGCATATATATTCAGTTCTTACGCATATATATTCAGTTCTTACACATATATATTCAGTTCTGACACATATATATTCAGTTCTTATGCATATATATTCAGTTCTTACGAATATATATTCAGTTCTTACGCATATATATTCAGTTCTTACGCATATATATTTAGTTCTTACGCATATATATTCAGTTCTTACGCATATATATTCAGTTATTACACATATATATTCAGTTCTTACACATATATATTACGTTCTTACACATATATATTCAGTTTTTACGCATACATATTCAGTTCTTACGCATATATATTCAGATCTTACACATATATATTCAGTTCTTACGCATATATATTCAGTTCTTAAGCATATATATTCAGTTTTTACAGATATATTCAGTACTAACGCATATATATTCAGTTCTTACGCATATATATTCAGTTCTTACGCATATATATTCAGTTCTTACACATATATTCAGTTCTTACACATATATAATTCAGTTCTTTCATATTATATATTCACTTCTTTTGCATATATATTCAGTTCTTACGCATATATGTTCAGTTCTTACACATATATATTCAGTCTTACGCATATATATTCAGTTCTTACACATATATATTCAG
>JAWPHD010026203.1:0-13857 GCA_037043455.1 Cyrtodaria siliqua | reverse complement strand
AAACCAAAATAATTTAAGTGATTTATTATCTTCTTTTTAAATATAAAGTAAACTAGATAAGGTAGATTTCAACATATTATAAGACAGTAACCTGTTGTTTTGTTTACCTACTGAATGAAAGTATTTGTCTGGAATGAGTGTGTTGAAAAATAGGTTTATATTTATATTTGTAAAGTGTGCAGTGGGATCGTTCCCCGACCAACAACACACTCATTGACGGGGAAAATAAATGGGCTTACCATTACTGGTAGCTGAAAAAAAAATAAAAACATAAATAAATAAATAAAAATGAGTTATAAAATCTGGTAATGTTTGGCAAAGATCAGATGCAAAATGAAGGCCCTATTGTATTAACGCAAATTATAGCATTTTTAACGAAATCAAGGGCCATAACTTTGCTGTTACTGGTCCGATCTGACTGGTGTTCGAACTTGTCTGAGCTTTCATTGACATTAACAATCTGATAAAGTTTGGTAAAGATCGAATGGAAAATGAAGGCCCTATCGTCTTAACGAGGCAAAATAGACATTTTTAACTAAATCAAGGGTCATAACTCTGCCGTTACTGGTCCGATATGGCTTGTTTTCGAACTTGTCTGAGTTTTCATTAACATTAACAACCTGATAAAGTTTGGTAAAGATTGGATGAACAATGAATCAACCCCACCAAGATTCGTTGAAATCCGGAAAGGAGTTCAGAAGAGACTAATCTGGACACATTTAGTCTATTAAAACCTTTAAAGGGGCATAACTCTGCCAAAAATCATTCAACCGGAATATGTCGATGACATGCACAACTATGTTTGATATTGATCATCCCTGTCAAGTTTCGTTGAGTTCCAGCAGAATAACTAGCCCAGAACTAGCCGGAAAATGTTTGTATCAAACACATTTACGCAAAAAATCTGTAAACCGGAACGCGCTGATGATATTCACAACTAGGCTTGGGGCTGATCATCCCTGCAAAGTTTCGCTGAAATCAACAGAACTAATCCAGACAAAGTTTGTGTATTAAAACCTTTAAAGGGCCATAACTATGCCAAAAATCATTCAACCGGAACATGGCGAAGATTTACACAACTAGACCAGGAACTGATCATCCCTAAAATGTTTTGTTTAAATCCGACCAGGGGTTCAGGAGAACTAGTCAGGACAAAGTTTGTGTATTAATACCTTTAAAGGGCCATAACTCCGCCAAAATCATTCAACTAGAACACGGCGACGACATGAACAACTAGGCTATGTACTGATCATCCCTGAAAAGTTTCACTGAAATCCGGCCAAAGAAGGCCCTTTTGTCTTATGGAGGCCAAAATATAGCATATTTCATAAAATCAAGGGCCATAACTCCAGTGTAAATGGTCCAATCGGGCTGGTTTCCAAACCTGTCAGAGCTTTCATTGATATTAACAATCTGTCAAAGTTTGGTAAAGATTGGATGTAAACAAGAAATATCACTGTAAGTGATAAATGCCCCCGAAGTGTCCTTTGACCTCTAAGTATGACCTTGACCTTGGAGCCATGACCTGGATTTGTACACGACACCTCATTTGGTTGTGGTGAGCACTTGTGCCAAGTTATTTGAAAATAAGTCCAGGCATGCAAAAGTTATTGACCGGCACGATTTGACCTTTGACCTCTAAATGTGACCTTGACCTTGGGGCCACAGACCTGGATTTTGTGCGTGACACATCGTCTTGTTGTGATGAGCACTTGTGCTAAGTTATTTGAAAATCCGTCCATGAATGCAAGAGTTGTTGATCGGACATAATTTGACTTTTGACCTCCAACTGTGACCTTGACCTTGAAGACCTGGGTTTTGCGCGCAACACATCGTCTTGTTATGGTGATCATTTGTGCCAAGTTATTTAAAAATCCCTGCAGGGCTTGTGACGATTCGGTCCGGACACGAAATTGCGTACCTGTTCTTGACCTATGAACTGCAAGTGTGACCTTGACCTTTGAGGTACGGATTTGGGTTTTGCGCGCGACACATCATCTTGTTATGGTGATCACTTGTGCCAAGTTATTTAAAAATCCCTGCAGGGGCTGTGACGTTACGGTCCGGACATGAAATTGCGTACCTGTTTTTTACCTATGAACTTCAAGTGTGACCTTGACCTTTGAGATACGGACCTGGGTTTTGCACTTGACACATCGTCTTGTTATGGTGATCACTTGTGCCAAGTTATTTAAAAATTCCTGCAGGGGTTGTGACGTTACGGTCCGGACACGAAATTGCGTACCTGTTTTTGACCTATGAACTTCATAAAAAGATACAATTTTTAACTAAATCAAGGGCCCTAACTCCGCTGTTACTGGTCTGATCTGGCTGGTTTTCGAACTTGTCCGAGCTTTCATCGATATTAACAATCTGATGAAGTTTGGTAAAGATAGGATCAAAAATGAATGCCGTTATTGTCCTATCAAGGGCCATAACATCACTGTTCCTGGTCTGATCTGGGTGGTTTTCAAACTTGTCCGAGCTTTTATTAATATTAACAATCTATTAAAGTTTGGTAAAGATCGGATAAAGAATGAAGGCCCTATCATCTTAACGAGACAAAATATAACATTTAACTAAATCAAGGGCCATAACGCCATTGTTGCGGGTCTGATCTTTCTGGTTTTCAAACTTGTCCAAGCTATCATTAAATATTAACAATCTGGTAAAGTTTGGTAAAGATCGGATGAAAAATAAAGGCCCTATCATCTTAACGAGGCAAAATAAAGCGTTTTAACTAAATCAAGGGCCATAACTCCGCTGTTACTGGTCCGATCTGGTTGGTTTTCGAACTTGTCCAAGCTTTCATTGATATTAACAATCTGGTAAAGTTTGATAAAGATCAGATCAAAAATAAATGCCCTGCCATCTGGAGACAAAATATAGCATTTTTAACTAAATCAAGGGCCGTAACTCCACTGTTACTTGTCAGATCTGGCTGTTTTTCTAACTTGTCTAAGCTTTCATTAATATTAACAATCTGGTAAAGTTTAGTAAAGATTGGATGAAAAATAAAGGCCCTAACATCTTGAGACAAAATATAGCATTTTTAAATCAAAGGCCGTTACCCCGCTGTTACTGGTCCGATCTGGCTGGTTTTCTAACTTGTCCAAGCTTTCATAAATATTAACAATCTGGTAAAGTTTGGTAAAGATTGGATAAAAAAATAAAGGCTGTATCATCTCGATACAAAATATAGCATTTTTAACTAAATCAAGGGCCGTAACTCCGCTGTTACTGGTCCGATCGGGCTGGTTTTCTAACTTGTCTAAACTTTCATTAATATTAACAATCTGGTAAAGATTGGTAAAGATTGGATGAAAAATTAAGGCCCTATCGTCTTAACGAGGCAAAATACAGCGTTTTTAACTAAATCAAGGGCCATAACTCTGCTGTTACTGGTCCGATCTAGCTGGTTTTCGAACTTGTCCAAGCTTTCATTGATATTAACCATCTTTTAAAGTTTGGTAAGGATCGGATGAAAAATGAAGGCCCTATCGTCTTAACGAGGTAAAAGTTAACTGGCGGACGATGGACAACGGACAACTCACCATCCTATAATTTATAAGCTCTGCTGGCTCTTGGCCAGTAGAGCTAAAATAAGGTTTTATTTTCCTTTATTTTCCTTTTATTTGTCCATTGCATCATATAACAAAAACATTTTTTTTAGTTTTAGGATCGCCCGCAAATCACGCCAAAAAACGTAAATTAAACCATTCTCAGAAATACTTGAATAAAAAAAAAAATTAGGGTCACGTGCTTCCAGTTTCAAATTTGTTTCTGCACAAACGTTCAAGGCGTTTGTATTTAAAATCAAGCGTCGAAGATGATCAAGACTAGTTTCAAATACAAGCATTACAAGCGTCGCAAAAATCAAGACAAATCATCGGACTGAGATACTGCGTTCAGTAAAATAGGTCTGGTCTTGAAAAATATGGTAACATCCACGTGGTGCGCTCAAATGATGTATCCGGTCAACGAGCGAGAGCATATGGCTGAAAACGGCAAAATATTGTTTCCGCCAAAAAAGGGGTATAACCCTACCAAAATGAAAGTCAGTTATTGGACATTTATACCAAAATTCCTCGAGATAAAATGAAGATGTGTGTGAAGTTTTCTGAACATAGGTCAAATACTTTTCAAGTTTGGCTGCAGACTGGTTAAACGGACAACAACGGACGGATTACAGTCAACGGACAAAGTGTTCCCTAAGTGTCTGCCATACTTAGTAGGTGACACAAAAACATGCTGGGATAAAAATCTTTGCTTATGATAGGTTTTGCAGCAACTGTAAAGTTCTGCAAGATGACATCAGTTTCTCACCTTATATATTTTGCCTTCTATCTTTGTGGCTTTCCAAAATGACAAACTGCTTAAAGCCAACAATGATATACGTGTCCCATCAAACGGAATTTCAGATCCCCAACTTGTGACATCTTCAAAGTACAACCTCTCATTATCTAATCTTGTCAAAACTGAAAGAGACAAATATATATAAGTAAATATATAATATTACACAACAAGTTAATATGTCAGTATATCAATGCAGTACGAACAATCTTTAAGCAGCATTTTGACTCCTTTTTAGTAAATTCAATTGTGCATAGAAACATTTAACAAGAGGTCAATGACCTTGAAGCTCTACTGATAGATTTTTGATAGCTAGGTCAACATACCCATGAAGTTTCATGAAAATCCATCAAGTAGTTTCATAGGAGTAGTCGCTACAAGTTTTCATTATATAACTCTATGTAAACAAAGATGGCCACTGGCGGCCATGTTTAATCTCAAATCAAAATAATTTTTGACAAGGATCAACATCATGTCATACTGATCATTTTAGAAAAAGTCCCATATCAATATCATTTATAGTTTTAAAGAAGTAGTCGCTACAAACTTGTTTTTTGAAAATCTATTTTTAGCCGCGGCGGCCATCTTGAATTTCCGGCCGACCTGAAATTTTGCTAGGATCAATTAGACATCAAGAGCAACATTCCTGGGAAGTTTCTTAAAAATCCGTCAGGTAGTTTCAGAGAAGTAGTCGCTACAAGTTTTCATTATATAACTGTATGTAAACAAAGATGGCCACTGGCAGCCATTATTAACGTCGAATCAAAATAATGTTCGACTCATATAACCATCATGTCATGCTGATCATTTTAGAAAAAGTCCCATATCAATATCTCTTACAGTTTTCAAGAAGTAGTCGCTAAAAATGTATTTATTTTAAATCTATTTTTAGCCGTGGCGGCCATCTTGAATTTCCGGCCAGCCTTAAATTTTGCTAGGATCAATAAGACATCAAAAGCAACATTCCTGTGAAGTTTCATGAACATCCATCAAGTAGTTTCAGAGGAGTAGTCGCTACAAGTTTTTACTATATAACTCTATGTAAACAAAGATGGCCACTGGCAGCCATGTTTAACGTCGAATCAAAATATTGTTTGACTAGGATCAACATCATGTCATGCTGATCATTTTAGAAAAAGTCCCATATCAATATCACTTATAGTTTTCAAGAAGTAGTCGCAACAAACTTATTTTTTAAAAATCTATTTTTAGCTGTGGCGGCCATCTTGAATTTCTGGCCGACCTCAAATTTTGCTAGGATCAATTAGACATCAACAGCAACATTCCTGTAAAGTTTCATGAAAAACCGCCAAGTAGTTTCAGATGAGTAGTCGCTACAAGTTTTTACTATATAACTCTTTGTAAACAAAGATGGCCACTGGCAGCCATGTTTAACGTCGAATCAAAACGATTTTTGACAAGGACCAACACCATGTCATGCTGATCATTATAGAAAAAGTCCTATATCAAATATCACTTATAGTTTTCAAGAAGTAGTCGCTACAAACTTGTATTTTAAAATTCTATTTTTAGCTTTGGTGGCCATCTTGGATTTCACATCAACATGAATTTTTGCTAGGATCAACTAGACTTCATGGGCAACATTTCTGTAAAGTTTCATGAATATCCATCCAGTAGTTTCAGAGGAGTAGTCGCTACAAATAAAAGTTAACGGACAGACAGACAGACGGACAGACGGACGGACGCCGCACCACGGCATAAGCTCCGCTGATCTCTGATCAGTTGAGCTAAAAACAACTATGAATATGAAATTGCACTACATCTTCAGTTCTAACTTTAAGGGCATATTTTCTAATTTTATCATTGAAAACATAAGCTGTGATTGATATAAATCACTGGATCTTGTCACTGGCAGATTTAGAGAGATGAGCAAGGAGTTCTGACCACCACATGTAGATTTAGAACAGACAAAAATCTGTATGAACAAAAACAAAAGTGATTTTTCAATAAATAAATGGTCCTTTGTTTTCATTGTGATTTTCAACACATCTTAATTTTTAAAATGTGTCTGAACTCATGCTATAATTTTTTTTTAATTGGGTTTTATACAGCACTTAGGTCATAAAGTACAGATAACTTAAGGTGGAGGAAGACCTTGGATGCATGTACCTGAATCCAGACACATGAATAGAACAACAGAACTTCTGCAAGGAAATGGCAAACATTCCCACATAACTGGCTGATTGAATGGCGTTTAACGTCATTTTAAGCTATATATGATGATCGATTTCTGTGTGGTGGAGGCAGAGCACCCATTTTTTCCTGTGTACAACCAGTACTGTACACCTCCCGCCATTAGTAAGAATCAACTCTTTATTACTTTACAAGCTGACCTCCCAGTGGGATTTGAGCCTGTAGCGGTGAGAGGCGATAAGGTTTCAAACGCAGCGTCTTTATCATCATGGCCAAGAGGTTGCTTTTCCTACATACAATAATAAACATCCGCTGAGACTCAAACTTATGAGGTAGCAGTGGGATTCAGATGCTACTGCGAGCTTCAGCTTTAGACCACTCTGCCAGGGTGCTATCAAGACACTTGCCAATTGGAGTGTTTGCCATGCTTTTTTCAGTATTAAATAGATAGAAAGAAAGTGTGAACCTTTCACTTGCCTTTGAACATTTCTTGTCTGGCAACAACTTTTAAAAAAGACCATCTACATGCCTGAATTCCCTAGGTTTCTTTATTCGGAAGTTATGCCATTCTGAAAATTCAGCAAAAACTCCTTGAAATCCTCATCGGATGAAAAAGTACGCACCGTCTTCATCTGTTAAACAAAATGCATTCAATTATTACAAACTGTTATTGTATACATATATATCAAATAGCATCACAATCAACACATATTAAGCTTTATAATAAAGTAAACATGATCAAAATGAAGCAAAGAGAAGGTTCATGTATCAGGTCACTTCAGCACTAAATCAAAGAGCCATAACTCCAGCATTATAGGTGTTATCTGGATGGTCATCAAGCCTGGATGAGATAGTGTTGCCGTAAACATTGTCCCCAAGTTTCATCAAGATTGGAATAAAGATGTTCAAAGTTATTGGACGGGCAAGGCAAGTCTTCAATTTTTAAAAATCAAAGGGCCATGACACTGGCATTTTAGGTGCGATCTGGCTGGTTATCAAACCTGGATGTATCTAGTGTTGCCATAACCATTGTGTCCAAGTTTCATTAAGATTGGAGTATAAATAACATTAAAAGCCGCCTTATAGTTGCCATCTGGATGGCATTGTTGCATTAAGATTGCCTGAGCAGAAACCACAAAAAAATGTCCATTTTCTGAAATCCATGGGCAACAACTCATATACATGTGATCTGGCTGGTTATCAAACTTGGCCGAGATATATTGGCCATAAACATTATCCCCAAATATGAAGTCAATCCATGAATGCTTTCTCTTTTAAATGATAGGAAACTGCAAATCTTCAAATATCAAAGGGCCATAACTCTGGCATTAGATACACGATCATGGCTGAAATATGGACATCAACATTTCCCTGAAATATGAAGTCAATCAATGCTTTCATTCTATTTTAAATGATCGGAAAAAAATCCTTCGCCTGCTCACCGCCCGCCGGAAGTTTTTGAACTTGTCCAAGTTTTCATCGATAATAACAATCAGTGTATTAAAGTTTGGTTAAGATCAAATAACAAATGAAGATGCTAGAGTGTTCACAAGGCAAACAAATCATGGTCCACCAGCCACAGGCAATATTGATGGATTTTAAAATGGGCACTTTATGATGTTATGAGTTTAGAGTAATACTGGGTTATATCGGACAGCCGGGGTTCTTCGGACAGTTCAAAATATCTGTATTTATAGCTCTAATAAACGCAATTCTACTGTAACTGCATTGCTATTCCTGTCTGTTTACAATTCTGTCCTACATAAACACAAATCCGTAAGCACAAGTGATGAAATGTATTGACAGTTTTGATTGGTTGTAGACCAGATTGTAGTAGTGATCACCCTTTCGTTATTTGACTGAAAACTAAGAAAGTGCGGGAATTTTAAACATCGGTTTCACAACTAGAAAATAAAGGATAGTGAATGTGAAATTCTATTAAATTTGTTTTCTTTTCTTTATTTAATATTTAAAAAAGAAATGTAAATGCAAAATATTTTCAATTTCAGGGAGAAAATATCAAAAGATAGAAAAAAACAAGTGTCCGATAAACCCCATGTGTAAAAAGTAACTTTGACTTTGCATTGGGTTGTATCGGACAGAAATCTTACCTGAGACTCTGACATTAATGTTAGTGTTGAATAGAGATGTGCGGGTACTTTTGCCTAGAAAATAATAACCGTATCGGTCTAGATCTAGATCTAAATAATATTTACAATATTAACATTTCCCTCGCTGCTTTACCAGAAACGATAAGTAACGGATCGTCACAGCGTGTGATCCATATAAACATGATCGCACATGTCGCGGTGCATAACAACGATCGCTACTTGTAAAAACTAGACCGCTACGCTTCTAAAATAAATAAAATGTACTATCCTTTAATTCTAATTAAACCCTAAATTACATCAATTCACGGGCCTCTGGTAATTCACATAATGGTGGGTGTTAACCTGGGACTAATTCATTGTACACAACGGTTTCGCTGTAGAAAAAAAAAACGTACACAAAAAATCAAAAAATTACACAAAAAATCAAAAAACAAATAGCGACCGTAAGTTTTTGAAAAACTGTAACCGCGTCATGAGAAAATCAGTTGTAATTTACTAAATTCAAAAGGCATGTACTTCAAAATAATATGGCAAATCTATTTCACTAGGCCTTGGTGTTATTAAATGTATTAAGGGAAGACCTTACCCTTGTGCATTAAATGTTTGTACATGTATATGGGCCGCACTTACTAACATTATTTGCAGCACACCTGTTTCATAAGAATATAGTTTAAAAAGTAGTGAAACATGATGATGACCTTACAATTATGAAATCAGAGAAGATCAACATGCGCTTATCTTCTTTTTGCGATTTGTTAGAGACAACTTGCCTCCGAGTAGGTGTATGTTAATAGAAAGGTTTTTAAGCACGTTACTCCTTTCTCATCATAGGGCTAACTTTTGTTTTAAGATGGTGAAAGTTCACATTACCTTCACCTAATTTTTCATTCAAGGGTCCCTATTTTCGAATCCCTGATGAGTACTGATATGTACTCGTTTATTTACAGCTCATTTCAGTGTTTTCCTCTGAATATGTACCTTTAAGCATTTGCGCCATTTTAAAATTATCGTAGCTGTATAAGAACATGTTATACCAATTCATGTTTTGTTCATAGCTTCGGAGACTGTGTATTTCTGACGCAATAATTCTCATTTACTAATAAAATACCTACTACCTAGCTGGTATTGAATCATGTTTATTTGTTATTAACACATTATTAATTTAAATGACTTCATATTAGTTGAAAAAATAACTTTTTTGATGTCCGATACAACCCGCTGACTGTCCGATATTCCCCAGCCGATGGTTTATTACTTCAAACACGTGTTTACTCGATTAAAATACATTTGCGGAACATATTCGTATTATAGCACATTGGAATTGAACCGTATCACTAGTAACAACCGAGTTTATCCTTGTATTGTTTTTCTAACAGTGCGTATTCATAATTTTGATAGAGCATCATCAAAAAAACTGACCAATCAGTGACCAGCAATAAGACATAACCAGTACATTCTGGTAGGTGATAAACTCGGTCTTTATCCTTGATGTTCAACCAAGTTTACTGTTAAAATTAAGGTATCTGCAGTGTGATTCTGTTAAAACCCTGCCTATTTCATGCACATTCATGCACATTGATTCAAAATATGAATCTATAAAATCAAAATCTTAAAAATTATCATCGTTTTACTCTGCCAAAGATTTTTATTTTACTATAGAACCTAAGGATAAGAACCGAGTAATACAAATTTTATCACCTACTGAAAATAAAATAAAATCTCAACATCTCTGTAATGCAAAATTATGAATATAAGAAAATTCCCGAAGGTGTCCGATATAACCCGGTATTACTCTATCTAACGTTAGAATATAATCTCAATACCCAAATCTGTGATTATTATATTAAATGTCCCTGTCCCAACCTGTGAATAGCACTGCTTGCATAAGTTTAAATAATTATTTCACCGAGGCTGCCGACAGGGAGACCCGCTCTCCCCATATATTTTTATCTTATGTGTTGAAATATTAGCTATACTGGTTAGGAAAAATAAAGACATCACATGAGTCAAAGTAGGGGACACTGAATATGTAATTTCTCAATATGCCGATGATACCTCCTTGGTATTAGATGGCACTGAAAAATCACTTAAATATGCCCTAATTGTTTTAAAATTCTATGCAGAAATATCAGGTCTTAATGTTAATGTTGATAAAACTAGAGTTATATGGTTTAGGAAAAATAAAGGCTCAAAGGTTAAACTTTGTAAAGATGTAAATTTAAATTGGGATCAAGGAGACTTTGTGATCCTTGGTATCATAATGTCAACGAACCTACATCTATAGTCTAGTCGCATTAAATTACGATAGAAAAATAAAAGAAATTAAATCATTACAACTATCTCGGTCAAAAAGAATACTCACACCGACTGGAAAAATTACTGTCATAAAGAGCTCAGCTTTATCAAAATTAAACCATTTATTTTCATCTTTACCAAATCCACCCGACAGTCAGATTAAAATACTGCAAGATATGTGTTTTAATTTCCTATGGAATAATCACCCAGACAAAAAAAAGAGAACTGTTGTAACCCAAGATTATGAACATGGGGGATTAAGAATGATCAATATTAAACAATTCATATATTCATTGAAACTAACATGGATTAGAAGATTCCTAGTTGGAGATAAAAAATGTATAAAAATCCATAAACATATGTATCCATTTACGACTAAGATGCTATTTCTGGGTAATGATTATGTAAAAAATAAATTGCAAAATATATGCAATCTCTTTTGGAAGGATGTATACACAAGTCTGGATACTCTATTAAATGTTAAACCACTGTCATGGAAACAATTTCTAACACAGCCGTTATGGTACAACAATAACATTAAGATCGGAAGATCAAGTGTATTTTATAAGAGATGGTATGACAAAGGTATTATATTTATTAATGATCTAATGGATAACAATGGTAATCTGCTTACTTTTAGACTATTTATAGAAATGTTTAGCATACTTTCAAATTTTATAGAATATGGAGGTATGACTGCGGCAATTAGGGAGTACCTTCAAAATCTGAATTTTGCACATCTGGCCATCAACCTAGAAAACCCTGTTTGCCCATTAGCAGTTTCTCTCATAACTGGAACAAAAAAGGGCTGTCGCCCTATTTATGAAGTTTTAAATAAATCAGGTGTGCAGCCAACATCTATTGCAAAATGGGGTCAGTACGGTTTAAATATAGACAGAGATTGGAATAAACTATTTAAAATACCTTTCATTTGCACAAAAGATACAAAGTTAAAATGGTTTCAAGTAAAAATGAATCACAGAATTACTGCCACAAACCTCCTTCTGACAAAAATGAAAATAAAAAATGACAATTCATGTAGTTTTTGCACTGATACTTCAGAAACCATTACTCATTTATTTTGGGAATGCAGATATTCAAAAATATTTTGGGATAATTTCAAGTTTACTTGCACGGAAAAGAATATACAAATTGGTTCCATTCAATATGACATTGTTTTAAATAAATTACTTCTACATGCAAAATACTTCATATATAAGTGCAAGTTAGATGGGAGATTGCCATTCTTTGAAAATTTTAAACCACAAATTAAATACCAATATCATAGTGAAAAAATAAACGCTATTAAAAATAATCAATTGGAAAAAATTGAAAAGCCCTGGTTGGCATATAAAACCCTTTTACACTAATCAGATCCTTTTTTCGCTAAATGTTACTCTGTGCTTTTAGTAAATAACAACGGTAAATATATTGTTGCACTACGTTTCCCACTGTTCCCATTGAGTAATGAAGAGTCACATCTCCATAGAAACATCTTGTCCTTTTTTTTTTTTATATACGGTACCACAACTTTTTTCCAAGAATATAATAGGAAAACTCAGTGGAGATATTACATAGGTCTGGTATAAAGTCACATGTATGTCTCATTGTTCTAATATTTGTTAGTGTCTATGTAACATAACTTTTTTTCAATATAAATATATGTAAATCATCCACTGAGTTTTTTGAAAAGAAAAAGTTTGTTTGCGATTTTAGAATGAATGCAAAAAATAATAAATAAGTAAAGTTTATCATTTGAAGATTGTGAAATTAAATGTCTTCCAATTTTTAAAGGGATACATGCCAATCATGACATATTATCCACTGAAGATATTTTGAAATATATACATATTGCAATGCCTCCCTTTAACAAATTTGGCCAATATTCATGTTTGCACTCATTCTGAAATCGTAAAGAAAGAAAAAAACTCCCCATTTGTTTATGTCTATAATATATATTAAGATATGCTTTAGTCTAGCTTCTGTAAATATTTGTTGTATTATATTTAAATACATATTTGACGCATATTTTATCATATAACTGTACGGTTTGCTGAGGGGTGGTGAGGGGTGGCCCACCCCGACCATCACAAACCTATGACGGGGTGAATAAATGGATCACCATTAATTTGGTGATTGAAATTAAAAAAAATATATATATTATTTTAGTGGAGCGGTTCTTCCAAAATGTGGCGAATGTTTTTTATGGCGCGAAAATGCTTTCAAAATACATTATACCATTGTAATGGAGCCTGTAACTGGTCATTTAGAATGTCTGAATTACAGTACATTTCAATAACGGAATGAATATTAAACATTATACTTGTTAATTACAAAACTTACAACGTTGTGCCTTCGCCGACACCATTTTGGTTGAGTTGAAAGTTCCTCCTGCAAATGGCGCATGCGTACAACAGGGGAGGTAAGTCATGTAACTGTAATCTATAACCGTGGACAATAATCGGCAAAATAATTACTTTTGATTATGAACATTTTCTTACATATATTTTGCATGCAACCGACACA
The DNA here is from genome assembly GCA_037043455.1 of Cyrtodaria siliqua. Lineage (NCBI taxonomy): Eukaryota > Metazoa > Mollusca > Bivalvia > Adapedonta > Hiatellidae > Cyrtodaria > Cyrtodaria siliqua. The sequence goes on along the minus strand of JAWPHD010026203.1, from coordinate 418 downwards.
ATGATGCTAATTGTACATAATCTTCGAAAGCTTGAGGATACTTTTCCACTTTTTTTTTAACTTACAATTTCAGGCTGTATTGGCTATATTTACACCCTTCGTCTCAGTCAATTATCTCAAATAGCTTAAGATAGGGTTCTTATTCGTGATGAAATGCACGGTACAACAGATAGATAGAGAATTTAATTAAATATAAATAAATGTATTGTTTGCTGGCTCAGTTTGTATTTGTTAGTTACTGATTGAAATTGTGCGTGCTTTTACTATTTATTGAGTGTTTTAAATGTGTTTGTTCAGTTTTGATTGATTCGTAGAAGTCCGTTTATTCACAGCTGAGTGCGTAACAAGTACATCATTTTAATTTATTTACCACTACAAATAATGTTTTAGTTTTTTAAATTATGAAGACAAAAATCAC